>SKCR01025326.1:0-127641 GCA_019454045.1 Zanthoxylum bungeanum | reverse complement strand
TTGTAAAAATGGTTGAGTAACTTTATATGATGAATAAGAGATTTTGATTGAAGCATGAGATATGGAGATTAAAGTAATAACACATAATGAATCTAAGTAAACTTGATAATTGAGTATGAATGCAGTTTAGGTAACAACATGGTTTGACATATGGGACATTTATTTGGCAACGTTTATAGTTTATAATTGTGAAGTATGGTATGTAAGTTATGAATTGGGTAATGGTATTGATTAGTTGTGTATGAAGTCATAATAGCATGGATGAAGATTTGTGAAAATGTTAATGTATATAACTTTATGAGATGTGTGAGTCATGATATGAATAAGCTGCAGATGAATGTTTTTATAATGATAAAGTATAATAGTTTGAGTAAAGTGAGTAAGTGAATAAGCATAAAATTGAATAAGCATAAAATTGAAGTCAGTGATTAATGTTTATAGATGTAAGTTGTAGAAGTGTTAATGCGTGTTAACTTGAGCACGTATGATGAAAGTATATAAGGAATAGAATATATACATCATTAATTTGTAGGAATGCATGAACATATGCATGAACATATATGATATATAGAGATAAACATATAAGAAAGCATGGCAAGGGTAAGTGGATGTAAAGAAATGTATATGCATATTTGGGTATTATGATTTTCAGAAGTTGAGTTAAAGTTAAGAATGTTTTTGAAATTCAAAGTGTTTTAAAGAAAAGTTTCAGATGCTTTTGAAAGAAACGTATTTCAGAAAATGTTTCTTACATTTTTGAGATACAAAGCATGAGTTTTATATTTTCGGGGCATGAGGTAAAAACTCACCCCAGTATGTAACTTGAGATACAGTTGGAATTGACGGATACATAGGACATGTGCACATGTAGAGCCAGGATGACGGATTAGTTCGTGTACCTGAACTCTAGTTCAGAGCTTGGGTGGTAGCATAGATTCGCACCCCCAGTTCTACTTTGTGGCTACGTCTAGTTGAGTCGTTCTCCTGGGAGTAGAGCACAACGTCCAGTTGAGTCGTTTTCCTGGACGTAGAGCAGTACCATTTTCAAGTTGCTCAGTTGAGTCATTTTCCTGGGCATAGAGTACCACCAGTTTCAAAGACCCTTGAGTTATTCCCGGACACGCTCAGTTGAGTCGTTTTCCTAGGCGTAGAGTTTCAGATACATCTTTTCAGAAGTTTTTAGAAAGTGTTTTCAGATAAAAGAAGAACTTATTTTTCAAGAAAGTTTTCAGAAAGTTAGAAAAGAGTTTTCATAAATGAGTGTTCAAAAAGTTCTTAAAATAAAAAAACATATTCTAAAAGTATAGCATGTAAAGTAATGGATAGTTTACAAGTCATGCATATAAATAATATATTCTAATAATCATTTGAGATGCATATAGTTGATATTAATGCATGATAGCATTATTACGTTTATATGTATATATGTTGATGTTTGTATGAGTGGTATGTTTACGTATGAGGAACCTTTTGTGAATAATAGTGTATGACAACTTGATTATATATACATGTATACATGGTTGATGAATGTTTGATAGAAAGAATATTTTATAATTTTGATTTGATAATATTTCAATGAAATAAAAGAAAGATAATTATAATAAATGCTCGAGCTAGATTAGCAAAGAGTGAGTAGGTAGTATTGAGATATCAGAGTAGCGCAGCGAAAACGTGATGAGACTTGATTTAGTGGATAGGGGTATAAAACTTGTTGTTTCTATTATGGATGTTGAAATGTAAACAAGAAACAATATTTAAAATATATGTATATAGATAGAAATATTGGTAGCAAGTAATATGTTTGTAAAATGGATAAGAGTTATATAGTTAATTCAGACTTTCTAAATATATGAATGGCTTCATATACAGATCAGGTTAATATAGAAATTGGATTCAGATGTTGTGTGTGTTTGCAGCTCAAGGTATGAGCATAGTTACTTACTGAGTCTTGTGACTCACTATCCAACAGTGTTTGAGTTTTGCAGGTTGGTGACCAGATCGGTCGACCACGGGTATCAGAGTTTGAGAAGCCGGATAGCGGTGTTGCAGTCAGCCAGTCACCAGGTCTTGGGCGTATAAGAGTCAAGTCGTTTATAATTTTAGATGTAAAGAATTTTAAGTTGAATAGATTGAGCTGTAAATGTTTTTGTTCATATGTTTTTTCGGGCAGGAGCCCAATTGTATTATGTCTTAGTTCATCATTTCAATCTCATGTTATGTGTTTGGGCCCTATAGGTTGCATAATTTTGACTTTGCATAGACAGGTTGTCTAGAGGTGCTGGACTTTGATCCAGGTTGCATGATTTTTGGCGGACGTCATGCCGAAATTTCGTCAGAATCAGAGGCTTATGGAGGCAGGATTAGCTTGTCTCCTGCCGGTAGCATCTCCGATAGCGGGATGTTACACGAATACTCTAGTTGCGATACGCTTGAGCCAGTGTTCTTTGATAATTGAAGAGTTAGGTCTACCAGAGTTCTAGCCACATTTAGATCTCCTTTATTATATTTCTCAAGTATCTTCTCAACATAGTGAGTCTGAGATAATATACTTTTCTGATGTTCTATAAATCTTAATTCCTAAGATCACATGATTCACATTAGCAACTCCTAAATCTTTCATATCCAATTTGTTGGTTAATACTTTCTTGGTAGACTGAATCATCTCATGATTACTATCAATTATCAGCATATCGTCTACGTAGAGACACACAATGACATATCCTTTTTGAGTTGATTTGGTGTACACACACTTATCACACTCATTGATTTTGAATTCACTTGACAACATCTCTTTGTCAAATTTTTCATCTCATTGCTTATGTGCTTGTTTTAATCCGTATAAGGATTTTACAAGTTTGCACACCTTTTATTCTTGTCCAGGAACATTGAAACCTTTTGATTGTTCCATGTAAATCTCTTCATCTAGTTCACCATTTAAGAATTTCGTCTTTACATCCATTTGATGTATTTCAAGACCAAATATAACTATTATGGCTATGAGCAATCTTATTGACGTGATCCGAGTCACTGGTGAATATGTGTCAAAGTAATCAATGCCTTCTTTTTGTCTATAACCTTTTATGACAAGCTTTGCTTTGTATTTATCTATTGATCCATCTGGTTTCATTTTTCGTTTGAATATCCATTTGTAGCCCATTGACTTACAACCTGGAGGAAGATCAACCAACTCTCAAGTATGGTTTTGTATGATGAAATCAATCTCACTATTAATAGCTTCTTCCACAAGGTGCCTCTGACGAAGACATTGCTTATTTATTGCTTTGAGGCTCATTTTCTAACAAGTATGTCAGAAAATCGGGACCGAATGACTTAGATATTCTAGCTATTTTACTACGTCTAAGTTCAATTGTCTCAATATTTTCACGTTGATCTGACTCTTGGTCAACCTGATCACTATCTTTGACAATATCAATAGTTATTTTGAGAGACTGTTCTCTATCTTTCTTTACAAGGAAATATCTCTTCAAAAAATATTGCATTCCTTGACTCAATTATCATATTCGAATTGATGTCAGGAATCTCAGACTTGTGTACCAAGAATCGATACGCACTACTGTTGCGAGCATATCCAATGAATATACAATCAACAGTTTTGAGTCCTATTCTAACCTTCTTAAGTTTAGGAACCATTACTTTGGCAAGACACCCCCACACTTTCAGATATTTGTAGGAAGGTACATGACTTTTCCTCAACTATATGGTGTATTGTACAATTTTCTGTAAGGAAGCTTGTTCATAACGTAGTTGGCGGAAAGCAAGGCTTCCCCCCACAGTTTTGGGGTAAACCAGAGCTTGTCAACATGGCGTTCATCATTTCCTTCAACGTTCAATTTTTGCGTTCAGCAATCCGTTTTGTTGAGGCAAATAAGAAGCAGTAGTTTCGTTAATAATTCCATGATTGGAATAATATTCACCAAATGGTGACACATATTCACCACCTCTATCACTCCTGATTATTTTGATTTTCTTGCCAAGTTGATTTTCAACTTCGTTCTTATAGTATATAAAGCTCTCAATAGCTTCATATTTGCTCCTCAGCAAATACACATAACAGAATCTTGTGTTATCATCGATAAAAGTGACAAAGTACTTTTTAACGCCTCTTGTTTGCACAATATTCATATCACACACATCATAATGTACAAGTTCCAAGGGTTCAGAACTTCGTTCTATAGAATGAAATGATGCTCTATGCATTTTTGCTCCAACACATGCCTCACATTTATGTTGGTTATCAATTGCAAATTTAGGTATAAGGTCCATGTTAATTAATTTACGCATTGTATCATAATTAACATGTCCTAACCTCTCATACCATACATTTTGTGACTCAACAATATAAGAGGAAGTTGTAGCTTTATTATTAGCACTGTGTCGATTGACAGTCATTACATTGAACTTGAAAAGGCCCTCAGTGAGGTATTCTTTTCCTACATAGACATCATTTTTGGTCAATACAAACTTGTCATAAACAAATACCAGCTTAAAGCCATTCATGCTAAGGAGAGAGCCCGAGACCAAGTTCTTCCGAATATCAGGAATATGCAAAATATTCTTCAATGTAAGCTCTTTTTCGGATGTCATCTTTAGAACCATTGTGTCTTGTCCAACCACTCCAGAGGTAGATGAGTTTCCCATTGTCAGATGATCGCCACCTTCAACCTTCTAATACGAGGAAAACATCTTGCTATCGGCACTGATATGACGAGTAGCCCTAGTGTCTACCCACCATTCTCTCGGATTCCCAACCAAGTTGGCTTCTGTTACAACAGCTGAGAGGTTCATTTCTGAGATCTCATCAGTTAGCTGTTCATCTTCAGTGACATAGGCCTCAATTTTCTTTTCTGGCCTTTGTCCTGAAACTAATTATTTCTGCAGTCCGTTGCCATATAACCACTTTTTCCACAGTTGTAGCACTTCCCCTTGAACTTCTTGTTAGCTTGGGAAGAATCAGCTCCACTGTTTTTTCTCTTTTTGCTACCCTTTACACTGTCGACGATGTTAGCCTTAGACTTCATAGTCTTGTAGCTAGCCTTCTCGGACTTCCTGTTGTCATCTTCGATCCTCAATCGAACTCTGAGGTCTTCAAGGCTCATCTGTTTCTTTTTGTGTTCGGATAGCTCCTAAAGTCATTCCATGATGGAGACAACTTTTCAATGATTGTGGAAACTTGAAACGTCTCACAGAGTTTCGATCCTTCATCCAATATTTCATGAATGGTGAATTTTAGTTCACCCAATTAAGACATTACCGTTCTTGAATCTACCATTTTCTAGTTCAGGAACCTACCCACGACAAATTTCTTTTGCCCAGCATCCTCGGTTTTTTTATTTCTTATCGAGAGATTCCCAGAGAATCTTCACAGAATTCATGCCTCGATACACATTGTACAGGGTATTGTCAAGTCCTCCCAAAAGATAGTTCTTGCACAAGAAGTCGTCTGACGACTATGTCTCTTCTCGCAGTTGCTTGACTGTTTCTATTTCTCCCTCTACAGAACCCGGAGGATCTTTGAGGTACTTAGCCAACTGCAGATTTATCAGGTATAACAACATTTTGCTCTGCCACTTTTAAAGTTTGCTCCACCAAACTTTTCCGATTTTTCTCCATGAGCGACCGGTACTGTGATATTTTCGCTAGCCATGTGTAACTGGAAAAACCAACAGCGATCAATAAGTCTACAAAAGATAAATTGTACAATGATCAACGAATGATCTTGTTCAAGTGATACACCAAGTACCAACTTGTTGTTATATTGGACAGTAGTATCAATTAACACAAGTCCTTGAATTTACGACTAAGGCTTCTTATGATAAGTAAATAAAGGAATATTCCTAGAGGACCGGGGGGTCTGGAGTAACCACTTAAATCCTTGACCACTTAGGCTCTTATCGCTTTTTTGACAGAATATTCTTTAAACATTTCCTCAATATAATCTCTTAGGCATTCAAACTTAGTATTACACATTTAATTTCACAATACAATGTGTGTGTATATATATATATATATGTGTGTGTGTACATGTGTATTAATCAACCAAGATTGGATAGAATTACTTGTATAAGATGACACTTTTAATTCTCAACCAAGTATGCAACACACAATTAAATTTCAAATTTATCACTATGTGTATGCTTGTGATAATTGAACACCTTAATATTAACTTAAATCTATACTACCAAGTTTATTGTAATACATTAAATGATTTAACTAAGTTGATATTATGACAATATAATTTAATCTAAGCCTTTTTTAATCTAAAAGTGATTCCAAGATTAATTTCGTTAGTGTCACGTTCGTTTACACGTTCGAATGAACCTATCCAGTGAGTTCACGTTCGTGTAGCGTTCGAGAACGCGTTCAACGAAATATTCTAGAGAGTTTATGTTCTTGTAGCGTTCGAAAACGCGTTCGAACGAAATATTCCAGAGGGTTTATGTTCGTGATGTGTTTGAAGACGCGTTCGAACGTTCTAAGGCAGAGGCCCTGTGTTCGAGTTGCGTTTGAATACGCATTCGCACGTTCTTACGAAAAATCAAAACTTTTACCTACGCGTTCGTCCGGTGTTCGAACGCCCTTGCGTATTTTTCATGCACATACTACATTTTTTCCAGAAAATTGTCTTTTACACATGCAAATTCTCATCTAACAACACTAAAAGTAATAAGTTCTTAAGATTGTTGGGGAATTATGTGATATTTAACGAAATCAACATGCATCAAAAAAACAACAATGAAATCAAATCATGCCAATATTACACCATAAACCCTAAACCTTAGAGAATAAGAAAAACCTGGAAAATACTGAAAACTTTAAGTCCAAGTCGAGTTGCCTCTGTCCTTAAGAACTTATTAGCCCTGCTTGGGTGCTCTACTGATTTTGTGGCTAACGTCCTCCCATGATTACTTGGATTCTTCTTGTTCAAGGGGCACTCCTTAACAAGATATTGAATTAGGACAATGGTAGAATCTCTCTCTTGACTCCAAAACAAAAATGATGTGAGTCAATACTTGTAATTTTCTGGATTTATAGAATGAACAAGAAGACTCCTATATATAGGCATGGAAGGGTGCCTTAAGGGCACCCTTTGGTTTGAGGTACAACCCTCTTAAGGGTTATACCCCTTCCATGTACCATTTGGAGCCTATAAGTGTGTTCTTCTAATTTAGAGGACATGTCCCTACATGTTTGTATCATTCTCATAGGACACCACTCAAGGGACATGACCCTCCTTCATCCAAACTTTATATTTAGAGAATTTACAAACATTTTCTTTGCTGGATTTTTTCTCTCTTACTTCCCGTCTCTTTTTCGTCCCAAAATATGAAAAGATAGGTTTATTATTCTTTTTTTTTGCCATATATATGAATGAGAGAAAAAACTATTTTTTTTAGAAATTTCCAAATTTCTCCTTCATGTGGCTGAATTTTGCATGGCTTTTGTGCTTTATTTTTGTTGCATTTTAGGCCTTCATTTGCAGGAAATTTTAATGGAAAATTTAAGTCCTTTATCTTTTGCTTAATTACACATTTTTCTTAATAATTAAACTTTTGGTCTTAATATTTTATTAAGTTTTCACTTACGCTTCTACACTTAGTAAGCTTACTTTATTTACTTCCGATGTTTGATTCATAATCCCGGTTAAATTGAATTCTCTTTTAGTATTATGCCTATAAAATATTTAAATTTATTTCGTCTTTTCGTAGTGTCTAATCTTATGTTTTAGAATATTTTCGTTCTCACTATCATCTTAATTAAACTAATTATATAAGACTTCGGTTATTGCACCACATTTTTTTTTAATTTTAAGAAGATATAATATATGTTTTCTTATTATTATAGGTTTCTAATTTTAATAGTTTATCATTTTAATTTTAAAAATAATAAATTACAATATTAATTAATTAAATTAATATGGTTTTTTTTTTAAATTTTAAAAGGAAATTATGTTTTTATATTGTAATAGGTTTCTTATTTCAATTTTATAATTTAATAATAAAAAATTTATTTTAAGATATTTTAATTTTATAATTTTATAATAAAATAAATATGAGATTCTATTTTTATATTATTATAAGTTTCTTATTCTAATAATTTATTATTTTAATTTTATACATGGATAAAAAAATTAATTATATATATTAGGTGCCACTTATATTTTTTATTTTAATGAGAGATTATAATTTTTTTTTATTATAATATGTTTTCTTATTTTAATAGTTTATCATTTTAATTTTAAAAATAATAAATTAAAATATTGATTAATTAAAATAATAGGTTTCTTATTTTATTATGAGGTTATTATAAGTTTCTTATTTTAATAAATTATTATTTTAATTTACTAATTTAATAATAAAAATGGCACGGTGAGAAAATTTTAAAATATTTAACTTATTATAACATAGATCTTATAAAATAATAATATACATTTTTTTGTAATAGGTTTTTTAATAGATTTATTAATTTAATTTTATAATTTAATAGTATTTCCTATTTTAATAGGATGGTATAATATGTTTAAGTTCTTATTTTTCAATTAGTTAATTTAATTTTATAATTTAATAGTATTTCTTATTTTAATAGGATAATATATTTTATTTTCTTATTATAATAGAGTTCTTATAAAATTATAATATGTATTTTTTATTGTAATAGGTTTTTATTTAATAGATTTATTAATTTAATTTTATAATTTAATAGTGAGTCATCATGTGACGTGATGGGGAGACTTATATATATATATATATATTTAGTATATTTATGTTATTACTCAATTTTAAATTCAATTATAATTTTTTTTTTAATGTGCCTCAATTTAATCAATCAAAATTATTATAAAAATAGTTCACAAAGTCTAATTTTTGTTTTATTATTTTGATTACTTTTGATATTTTAAGAAGATATTTAAATTAATGTATACATTTTGCAAATATGAAAACCTTCGGTATAGTTGTAAATATGTACTTAATCAAATTTAAAATCTTGGATTCAATATGTTACATGTTCAAATATTTATTTATTTTATTGACATATAGTATGTGGGGAAGCCCACAAGACACAATGTGTAATTTGGATTATGATTCATTTATTCGTTCGATTCGATTCTTTTTAAAGCGAATACGAGTTTGAAAAAATTGATTCGTTGAATGAATGAGTCAATTCAATTGGAATCGAATATGAATTTAAGTTCATTGATTCGTTATTCGCTTAGGATTCATTTTATTATTTTATTTTACTAGTTATTATTATTTTTCAATTAAGATTCGAGAAATTATGGCTAATTACTATATAAAAATAATATTTTCGATATTTGGTGAGGTATTTTTAGTAAATATATTAATTACATATTTCATATGTAAATATTTATGAAAAATTAATGTACATAAATTATGGTTAATTACCATCACATTTTTATTCGATTCGTTTAGGATTCGATACAAATTCTATTCGTTGGTTCGTTTATCATCCCTACAATGCATGACATGGCACAGGGGGTTGGACCTCCCTTGTCCGGTTGGACAACTCTACTAGTAGCAACTCAAATCTCTAATGAAATTAGATAATTGCACAAATAAATAACCATAGTATGAGAGTAGCAAAGACCAAGCAACAAATACCGTATTAATATTATTCATAAATATGCCTGCACAGTTCCTTTTTTTTTTTTTTTTTTTTTTTAGTTATAATTATACAGATTTTTATAATCTGAAATATGCGGAGATGAAACAACCACCCATCTCTAATATATAGATATTTACGAATTGAAAGCTTATTCTCTCTAATAATATGTTTATATTCTTAGGGATTTTGAGCCAATAGAGGCTCTAATTTATGTCCTCAACTATATATATTAGATGCACACAAAAGGTAGTACGAATATGATTAATCAGTGTATGAAACTCTCTGGGCTACTTAAAATTTTAAAAAATGCGTTGAAATGGGATGAGTACACGCATCTTTCCATCAAAAGATATAACTGACACGACACGGTTACATGATTGACCCCAGAAGAAACTCGTATACAGGTATACAACATCAATGCTTCTTATCGCATTTCATTTGTAAATCTGTGCTAATATACATGAAAGTAATGTACATGAGATTTGAGACATGTCTGACCTGTGAAAGTTCTTCATGTCAGAAATCTGGCTTCTTCATCCTCACACAAGTCTCATCCGTTGATTTAACAAGGTCTTGAAGCTCTTTTGCGTGATTAGTCATGCCATAAATTGAATAAGCTTTAGCCATGGTTCTATAAGTAACCTTGTTGGGCTTACACCCACTCTGCTGCATCATCTCAAGGACCCCTTTCATCTCCACAAAGCATCCCAACCTCCCATAAGCATCCACCAGACAATTGAAAAACACAGTATCCAACATTACATCTGAGTTTTCAATAAACCGCAGCACACCTCCAACTTTTTCAGGTTTCCCTGCTTGCCCATAAGCCCTTACAAGAGAGCAAAGTGTGACACAGCTTGGTTTAATTCTCTCTGATCGCATTAATCGAAACAGATACTCCATCTGTTTCAAATCTCCAGCCCTCCCAAATGCATCGATTACAATATTGTAGGTTACAATGGTCCATGAGTAATGGTATTTCTGCATGTATTCCATGACAGCACTCATTTTTTCATAATGCCCAGCTTTTCCATAGGAATCAAGGAGAACGTTGAAGGTATTAATGCTGGGTTGGATCCCAGCACTCTGGAACTTCTCGTAACACTTCTCCATCGTGTCTATCTGCCCATTGTTGCCAAAGGCTCTGAGTGTGGAGTTCATGGTCCATACATCAGGCTCACAATCGTCGCTGAGCATCTTCACAAGTGTTGATTCCATCTCTGCAAACCTTTTAGGAAATAGAAACGATGAGTTACTTCTCTCAGATAGAATTGCACCATTGTGTTCCATCTAGTCACCAAAAGCACAAAAGATAACGGAAAAGTTCTGAGACAAACTTCTTTCCAGCAACAAGATAAAAAATAAAAAGGAAAGGGCTGCAGAGTAATGTACATTTTTGCTTTTCCATAGGCGTCTATGAGTGTGTTGTACGTGATTGTGTTGGGTCTGATTCCCCGAGTTGACATGTCAGAAAGCAAAGCTTTCACTTTCTCAAAGGCAAAAACCTCAAGGCACGATTTTATGAGGATAGAGTATGTGTTGACATCTGGCTGGCAGTCAGGAGTGTTCTTCATATGCTCAAGCAGAGAAAACGCTTCATCAAAGAGACCACTTCTACCATATGCAGACAAAAGAGCAGTATAGGTTTGGGTGTTCACGGCACAGCCTTCATCAACCATTGCCTGAAAGAGCTCATGAGCCTTTTCAGGTTGCTTACATTTTCCGAGCATGACAATTAGTTTGATGTACACACCAGAGTTAGGCTTGTACCATAGCTGCTCACGTAATAACTCAAACACCTGATAAATTAAAAAGATAACTCAAACATGAGCGGACACACTTAAAAAATCAATGCAATTAAAAAAATCACGAGTACAGGAATATCATGTTATTAGTGGAATCCATTAACTTCTGAAAACTTTTGCACGACAAGTATCTTTATATTCTTGACATGTACTAGAATTTTTCCCAATCTCCTTTAATGAGCTAATCGAATGCAGACGGTTTCTTAATATTATATTAATAGCCTGAGGGCAACTTAATTCAGGGTGCAACCTCAAAATTGATTTACCAAGCACCGAATAAAAAAATGAGCATATTCAGATGGTTTCTAATTACCAAAAATCTGACACAATGACCCTGATTAGTTATACAAATTCAAATTCAATATGTTACAATTACACCAAAACTAACTAAATTCTAAACAAATATATATATTTTCTCCACATTTCCTATACCTTTGCAACACAAAATAACAGACTTGAGTGCAAACCCGGAAACAATTACCCAAAACCCTTTTCAACCCACTTCACAATAATCAAAATTAAGATCATATTTAAACAAATAACACTAAAATTATTTCACATCATCAAAGAAAAAACAGAGTTACTAAAACTAAAATTAGGCTGATTACTGACTGACCTTGAGACCAGACTGCCAACGCAAAGCAGTGACTCTTTCATGAAGAGCTTCAAGCACAGTCCTGGGCAATAGCTTTTTGGAATTAATGGGTCCTCTTTTCTTCTCAATCACAGCTTTAGTTGCCTCCCTTCGTAATATCACTGATATGGCCTTCTTTGAGGCTATCTTTCTATTCACCTCCTCTTTCCTCTCTGTTGCCTCTCTCTGTTTCAGCTTCTCCAAGTCTAGTGTTCCTCTTCTCTGGATTTTGCCTCCATTGGCACTGTCAGAAGATGAAATATAAGGCGGTCGTTTCCTGGGTTCAATTTCGGATTTGGGCTTTGAGTTTGTTGTGGGACGGCGGTTAAAAGCCGGTGGGTGTGGATAGGTGGAGCTGGAGATGGACGCCATTTAGATATTTTCAATTCGGTGAGCATGGGATAGAATGGAACTACACAGGACAGACAAAAAGCCACTTTAAGGGAAAAAAAATAAAAATAAAAAAATAAAAACCTTTTTATTCCTTTTTGATGAATTTTTTATTTCATAATTTGTGACGCCTTATTTTACTTCCGGGCTTGTTAGTGAGAAATTTGGGCCTCCTTTGGGTTTGTTGCCATTATGGGCTTCAGCCCTTTCACGATCTCGGTCAAAAATTGAGAAAAATAAGAATATCAGAAATATTTAGTGTAATATTTTACCATTATAACATTATAATAATATTTTATTTTATTGTATTTTTAGTCTTTTTGGGATGGGGTTTTCAGGGGTCTGATATATTGGAGGTGAATAAGAAGAAATTTTTTATACCGGTTAGTTGGACGGGCCAAGTATAATATTGGCATTTCCGTTCAAATATAAATAAAATTCACGTATTGGTTCAAACCAGTAAGGGGACCGAAACGTTAGGGCCGGGTATAAGTGAAATTTTCGGACTCGGTGGTTAAACGGACCAAGTACAGTTATTGGTAACTCTATATCATATATGACCCGTTGCCATCCTTATTCAAAAATATTAGTTAAGTATGTTGGGGGTTTTGGGCGATGGGCGCAGCGGAAGCGCGGTTCTGGCGAAATCATAATTTAAAACTTTTTCAAATTACCGAATAAATTATTCAATATCTAATATGAATAATTTATTCATGTTTCACCTAAACCTATTTATTCAATATCAAATATCAACATAAATAAGGTTGAAACGTCGCGAAACTTTTACGTAAACCGTTTTTCCGCAAAATGACGCAAAACACGTTTTTAACCGAACCGGCCACCCGGCACTTATGGGGACTACCCAGGTCAGTCCCAATAGATTCAGGGCAGTTCATGGGCTGCCTGAACAGTGACGAACTCACTGTTTAGATAGCCGTCACCCGGTTGGCTTAAAATTCACCTTGTAACGCCGTTTTTGGCTGTTTTCGCTTATTTCAACTCGGAAACAATCTCCGATAATTGTTCCAACACCCAAAATACATCCATTACATTAATATAACATCAAATATATCAACATATGCACTGAATTTTCCAGATCTGATCCAGAACACAAAATACCAATTTTCCATGCTTTAAATCCAAAAATTCAAGATTAATCTAATTAATCAAGACACCATCCAAAGTCACCACATATGAACAACCCAAAAATAATTCTAGGTGCCATAAGAGTGGTTATAACACTCTAGAATAACAATTCATCAACAATTGATTAAATTGGAAACTAATTACAATAATTACTTCCAAATACTACTTTACCCATGCAAACACTTCCAATTTCATCATCCACAACCAAAAGCCCCAATTTTCCACAAACAAAGGAACCCTAGAACTATTCCAAGAATTCAAGAAAACAAGAAACAAATTTTCAAGCTTGGGTTGTAGACGATTACCTTTTAACCTCTTGATTCCAAGTCTTTTTTCTTGAATTTTTCCTTTGTTTTTAACTTGAATCATCAAGGAACAATGAAACCCATTTCTTTGTAGGAACTCTCGGCAATGGCTATCAATAAAAGAGAATAAAATGATTTTTTTTTTCTTTTTAAAGTGGTATTGCCGACTCTTGAGGGCATTTTTATCCTTTTTATAATTTAACAAATTAAATTAATAATTAAGCTTTTAAGTAGCCAATCAAATTGTCACACATTTAGCTTAAATAATACATGTCATGTGTTCCAATTATATATCACCATTTATCATACTAATTATGACAAATGGATAAGATATTTAATTTTCAATTATTTAATTATTTAACAATTAAATAACTAAATAATTAAATAACATCCATATATGTATTTTTATTTACATTAAATAACAAACACATATATTTATGGCATGTGTCAAAATCTCATTTGACGAATAATTAATGTGCATCTAATCGTATTATGTATCGAATACAAATACACAATAATTACGATCAGACAAAATCCCCTAATGCATGTGTTATTGAAGTATAATGAATAATTTGTATTATTCATATCACGTTGCCCAAGTGCTCAATAAATACACTTCATATTGTGGGACTCTCTAAGTTTAGGTTTATCCGTCACGAAATCCAATTTCGTGTCCATAATCCACCCACTAGTGGATTATGACGACCACAAATAATCTCACTAAACTATGCAAGCCGAGGTCATTGCATACGTATAATCCCTCTGTCATAGGCTATCCGTATTATACTTGGGATATTGATGAAAATGTCAAATCCTTTCGGTATAATACAATCGACTTTTAATTTACGATCTCTAAATAACACTCAGAACAGATTTCCGAAGTTATACCACGTCCATGGATTTACTAGATCGTAAACACGTGAGGATGTCTAAGCCCTATACACAGGACTGACGGATCCTATCTTGATACGCACTGGATATCATGAGCATCAATCCAAACCCAACGAACGGGCGGAGGTCTGATCATGAATAGATCGGTGACGTTACTGCCACGAAGTGTGGAGGATAACTCATATATCCCACTGTGGTATCTCAAGTCAAAAGGACCACTGTGCTTGCTCAACTCGTGAAGACTCCTATTGACGTTGATATACCATCTATTAGGAAATCTTCAGTGAGTCGTTCAGTGTCTTATCAAATAAAAACCTACATGTCTATACGAGTCTCCCGAGACTCATGGTTAATTGGGATAAACCATCGGACCAAGTCACGATATATGACATGTACTGGTCTCAGCGGATTTTACTAACCGACCCATGTTAGCAAATCTTGACCATGAACTTTATTTAAGGATATACATCTTATAGTGTGCTTCCCAATGTCAATTACAAACTACGTTGTAACTGCACACTACATTGTAAATCCTAGGGTCTTTGTCTAATATACACGTATCACTAAATCAGATTTAGTTTCGATCTAATCATAATCAGATATCTAATCGTAATTAGATCAAATAAGTGTATAAAAGACAATGGTGATACCATTAAATTAGTAATATTATGGAAAATAAAATTACTCGTATTTATGAATCGGACATAAATACGATCCGGATTGGCACTCTGAGCACTAACCATAACAATTTCTCCCACTTGCTCTAGTGCCAATCCACGGTATCATATACACATCTCAATGTGTATCACATACTCATGGCCCTCAAGAGCTTACCTAACACTCAAGAGGTAGACAACAACAAGTAAGCCCGCTTAACAAATCGAGTCTGTCCACTCATACGTTATGTCAGTTCTGTGTTATAGTTGCTTAGTTTTCTAAGTATGTATGAATCAAATCCAAAATACTATAAGACAACCGCAATCACAAAACTAATATGAAAACTTCTAATCTTTAGGGTCACTATGCAACTTCATAAGTCAATACTTCAAAAGTTACAACTGATTCCACTAGTTCAGTAGAATCAATAGTGACACTCTCATTGTATCTTTTCTGACTTTATATGACATAGACCATCTACTGTCATAATTAGGAGCAAACCTAATCTGACCTTATGGTTGTAGACTAAATCCTCCATGAATTAGAATCTCGTTCTTAATATCTCAAATATCACAAAGAACATGTTTCAAAACTCATCATATGGTCTGTAGCATATCAAAATAACTCGCAACAATTACTATTAACATGATATCTTAATCGCACATAATACAATATTTATTATGCCATCATCTTATGATGCATAAGATTGACCGTACATTCTAATCAATCTATCTTTCGACAAAGGAATAATCCCTTACGAAAGACAAATACTATATATATATATATATATATATATATATATATATATATATAAGAGACACGTTAACTGTCAAATAGTTATACTAATTGTCATACAGATAGTCTTACTATGTCCTTTATTAGATCATATCTAATGCGTGACTAATGGGAGTATCTCACAAGTCTCTTAGTTTTATATCATATATAAAACTTTATATCAAATATAACAGAGACCACTCTCATTGCCTTCACTGAGAAAAGAAGACTTATGATATATAATACTAGAAAGAAATTTGTACGCTCCTACTGACCCTACTAACAAATATGTATTTTTTTTGTTTTGATAAAATCAGACAATCTGACTGTATCAAAATTAGAGAACACAGATTTTCGGAAAGCTTATCTGAGTCTACAATAGACTCCATAAGCTAGTATACCAAACTGTGATCTTAACAGAATACAAACTCTAGGGCCATTCTAGAGTGAATCCTTCAAACAAAAAAATCACGAAGGATCTCTCATTCGAAGAAATCACTCGAGAACGCCACTTTGCATTCTTTAGCCAAAATACATAGTTTAATATTAACATTAACCAACAGATTTTTAAATTGTTTAATCAATGCGACAAGACATAAGCTTTCTCGGAATCTACAATAGACTACTGAGTATAACCTTTCTCGCTGTCATACTATAAAGGTCAAACCTTTATCAAGCTCACTTTACTTTTGCTGCACAAACAATTTGCACATTTTTATGAACGATTCATAATTAAAGCCCAATCATGTTCTAAACTTGATCGTAGTAAGCTATGAACAATCTTAAATCTATGGTTCAAAATCAAGTTCCGGAATCAATATCAAATATCGCTCCCACTATAAGTTACAAGATAATTTTCTTTAATAAGAAAAAAACAGAACCAATAAGTATCAAATACTTCACAAATGATTCTGACATCCTATTGAATTTATACGGAAGTTGTCTAAAGGTCTTTTCATTTTATTAATTATGTAGTTCCATTACAGATTATCACTCTTACATTTGACTTCAATAAGTCAAATCTTTTCTGCAATCGCTAACATCTAATGTTAATCACCAAGTAACAAAATAATTTTATTACTCGAGATCGTAGAAAAGTTATTCTATCAAGAATACAATATTCTATTAAATAGAATAAATGATAAAATTTTCACTTGTACCTCTGAGGTATAAGTACTTTCAATTATATAACCATTATACAAAAGAAAGTCTCAAATCTCAAACTTTTCAAGATTTAATTTTCTACTATACATAACATATATGTAACTGTAGAAACGAATGGAACAGTAATTAAATAGATGAATTAGAGTTTCTGGAGCATAACCTCAAGAGTATTGAAAACCAATTCGGTAACACTCAATATCAACAAATCAAATCATATAAGATTCGATAACTCCCACTGACCAATTCCATTAAAATGGAACCGTAGAAGTTTAATATTGAGTAAGAATCACATTCATTAAATAAATTTAGAACTAATTGCCATAAATTGATGTTTTTGATCATATCAAACATCCTTGAACAATTCAAATACTTATAATGAATTTTTAATGAAATAGTTTTTAACACTACAAATAGAATATCTTTGAACCATTCAAAATATTTTATCCGTGTTTCATAAGAAAACATATCGAAAATTCTCGAACCATTCAAGACGTTCAACATGTACTCTATTATAAACACGTAACTAAGTCATGACAATTCATTAAATAAGTTACGGAGTAAAGAAACTATCTAAGGCAATTTCTAATTCATTAAACTACATACATCTAATGTATTAGTCTAATAAATCTTGTGGTCCAATGACAATCATTGGTTAAATGAGATTTAATCACATCCTAAATACAATATTCATTAAATGGATAAGGATACATGATGTGATCTCATATCAGACCATCCATTACCATAAGGATTGAGCATCTGATGCTTTTATGATGAAATCTCATAAATCACAATTCTAAGTTATTTACTTTACCGAATATTTTTCTTAATATCCATCTTTCATCAATGACACTACTAGTCATATTAAAATATGTAACAACTATTTATACAGAACAAATAACTATCCAATAGTCACAAGTTCTGATATCAAATATCAAAACAGTTATTAAACATTATTTTAAATAACTAGACGGGAGATCTGATATCAAATACCTATAGTTTTCGTATTGTGAGAATCAATATTCTCTATACACAACTATACACATCTCATTTCTTAAGATTTATAATTTGCGTTCAATTATTTACAAGAATTGCAAATAATTGATTAGCTAACTGTGTCAGACACATGACTTCTAAAAGTCATTAAAGCCAAGAAATGTCATTAAAAGATAAACAAATACTAAAGAGGTTTTCTTAATGCCAGTCAAGAATCTTGAGACATGAACTCATTTGTGTCAATTTTTACTGCATAAGAAACTGTTCTTTTTAGACAGTTATATCCTAAAGCAGATATCTATTTAGATTACCTAATTGTGACTTAGAAACTAAGTCACTAACCATCTTGATTTACAAGGAAATCAGAACAACAATTCCAGATGGTTTCAACTAATCTAACAATATCTAAGTCTACTGTCTTTCTAGAACCTATTCTAGAATTACGCAACCATAGGTAAAGTCAGAAGAACTATTCAAGTAATAAGCATGCAGTGGATTAGAAGCATAATTCTATAAACAATATAGAATAAAAGAAAACAAAGGCAGTATTTTCCATAAAAAGTACATACTGCTTTAGTTATGGATTTTAAACCAAGTAGTGTCTCCCAATACTTTACGTAATACCGGAATCCCCAATGGACAACGGGAATTCAATAATTAAATCGAATTCCATAGTGAGAGTAGGATCGCATAAATATATTTCTACTCACAACTTTGACATGATCTCGCCTATGTATATTCATTAGGTAGACAACTCTTTGTCAATCACTCACCAATGACTCCTAATTTTGGTCCTGACAGTTTCTCGTTGTGACAGCTTTGGCATGTTCATAAGGAGGCATATAAAGGCTTCACTTGTCAATGACAAACTCAAGCTACCGGTGTAGTCCTGACAGCTTTGGCACGTTCAGGATTTCCATTTTCACTTGAATTTGTCCAGTATCAATATACAACCGGTATGGATAATATTCCTATAACTACACCCTCACATCTTTGGCACGATCTCAGATGCAGTTATAGAAAGATACCCATAAACCGGACTGACAAGAAGGACTAAGAAACATGTATCCAATACACGTTACTTTACAACCATATTTTAAAAGCATGGATTTTCCTCTGTAAGCTATAATCTACATCAAATGCAGAATTTTTAATCTAAATCATTTTCTAAACATTTCAATTCTACCTTAGAAAACATAACACAATTTAACTATTAAATTTCAGTTACATTTCCTTTAGTGTAGAACCGAAAAGTAAAGAAACATATCTAGATTCCAAGCATGTGCGGACATTAAATTTGATTAAATATCAAATATCAAGCATGAAAAATGTAATGGATGAAGCATCAGACCCGCTCTAATACCATTTTTGTTGGGGTTTTAGGCGATGGCCGCATCGGAAGCGCGGTTCGGGCGAAATTGTAATTTAAAACCTATTACTTTTTCAAATTACCGAATAAATTATTCAATATCTAATATGAATTCATATATCACCTAAACCTATTTATTCAATATCAAATATCAACATCAATAAGGTTGAAACGTCGCGAAACTTTTACGAAAATTATTTTTCCGCAAAATGACGCAAAACATGTTTTTGACCGAACCGACCACCCGACACTTATGGGGACAGCCCAGGTCATCCCCAATAGTGTTAGGGCAGTTCATGGCTGTGGGACACAGGAACTGGACGACGCATGCTGACCCGGGCTCGCGGCCCGATCGGGAGTACGGAGTAGCCACGGGGGACTAAACCGGAGAATAATGAAGTCGCCACCCGGTATGAACCGGGGAAATGAGATTTAAGGCCGCACTCACCCCTCGCAAGGGAAGACCTCAAACCGTTGGGTTCAGAATGGTCTCTTACTTATGCCACTTGTAATGAAAGGATTTATGTAATAATTTAATCAGGCTTAAGTAGCACTTATTTCCAAGAGTATCATGCTTCTAAATTCACAGGTACAAAATAAAACTTACACCTAAGTTTACATATATTTCACATCTAAGATTGCATGCTTGAAAGTACATCAAATGAGCGACAAACATACAACTTCACTGGCATATTATATTCAAGAAAACACGAGCACACATACTAACCACACAAGCACACATGTGAGCACCTTCTCAAGTGGTACGTGGAATTGTATCCCAAGTACAGACCGTACTACCGTCCATTCGGAATCGGCTACGGAATTTATGTCCGGGTTTCCATCCGATATACCACAAGAAATAATACTCAAATTTTATCATGACATAGGTATATGAATTGTAATACATTAAACACATTGTATTCATACATGTGGGGATAGCTACTAGGAAAACTATGTATGAAATCTGATGAAAATGACTCAGTTCAGTGGGTGCGTGTTCGCGTAGCGTTTGAAAACACGTTCGAACGGTAAACAGAATGTTCGCGTTCGTATAGCGTTCGAGAACGCGTTCGAACGGAACCAGACCTGATGCATGATAAAATTAAGAAAGTGTGTGTGCGTTCGCGTAGCGTTCGAGAACGTGTTTGAACGGTAAACAGAAGGTTCGTGTTCATGTAGCGTTCGAGAACGCGTTCGAACGGAACCAGACCTGATGCATGATGAGACTAAGGAAGTGCGTGTGCGTTCGCGTAGTGTTTGAAAACGCGTTCGAACGGTAAACATAAGGTTCGCGTTCGAGAACGCGTTCGAACAGAACCAGACCTGATGCATGCAACATAAAGAATAAAGACAACAATGTCAAGCTCAGTATGTCCGATCAAACGTATCTTACATTCAACCGAACACACATCAACCGGCGCGGCAAAACATCATGGTAAAGGGCTTTAACCCCTCCCCATAGGGGATCTTACATTGCACTTACTAAGCCCATGCGCTCGATTGAATCATGCAAACAAAGAATTAAAAAAACAATAATATCAGACTTAGTATGCCCGATTGAACGTATCTTGCATTCAATCGAACACACATCAACCGGCATGGAAAAACATCGTGGTAAAGGGCTTTAACCCCTCCCCATAGGGGATCTTTCATTGCACTTACTAAGCCCATGCGCTTGATTGAATCATGCATACAAAGAATTAAAAGCAATAATATCAAACGTAGTATGCCCGATTGAACGTATCTTGCATTCAACCGAACACACATCAACCGGCGCGGCAAAGCATCGTGGTAAAGGGCTTTAACCCCTCCCCATAGGGGATCTTTCATTCCACTTACTAAGCCCATGCGCTCGATTGAATCATACATAAATAAGCAACATGCAGAATTCAAGTGACGAAAAATAAATAAACCAAAGCAACACAAAACAAAAGAGGGTGCCGTTTACTCAAGCGGTACGTGGAGTTGTATCCCGAGTACAGATCATACTACCGTCCAATCGGAATCGGCTATGAAATTTATGTCCGGGTTTCCATCCGATATACCGCGAGAGTTGACACATCTCTCATTTTATTCCACAGCCACAACAAAAAAACATCTCATAATTCATGCATATTTATCTACTCAAGGGCCACAACATGCATTTCAACATGACAATCATGCAAGCAAAACTCAATAAATAATACAAATAAAAAAAACAAAAAAACGAGTGTGAAAAACACCCTCAGGTCTAACCTTTTTGCCAACTTTCAAGCTTGTGTTTCACGGACGTCGGAAAGGGTACAGCTCCTCAACTTCTCCGGTTCACTGGTTTAGCGTCCTAGCTCACTGTTTTGCTGTTTTGCTTGCTGTTCGAACTCCGTTCTGCTACTGGTTGACCTCTGTTTTGCTGCTCACTATTCAGGTCACCTGTTTTGACGTTTCCATGGACTGTTCCGAGTTTTTTGTGGGTTTTTAGTGTAGTCTTGTGTGATTATTTTAAGGATTATGAATGCAGTTTTTATGTTACGGTTTTGAGGATTTTTGTGGGTTGTTGTTTCGGTGATATGGGAAGGCTTATGGGGCTGTGTTTTTGACGTGCGAAGGTTGCTGTATTGGTGTATTTTTCGGTGATGTGAGGGAAGGAGATGAAGAGAAATTTGTTATATTTTTTGTGTGATATGCGTGAATGGATAGCTTGGAGAGGGGGGTTGGAAATTCTTTGCTTCTTTTTTTCTTGTGATGGGCGTAAATTCGGAGAGATGAATGCCTTGGAGAGGTGTGGTTTATATAGAGAAAGGCTAGGGCTTCACCTTGTCTCACAAGGAAGGGATTTTGGCATTAAAAGAGGATTTGATTTGGTATTCAACAAGGAAAGGATTAGATTGAGGGGGGACAAATCTTGGCTAGATTAGGAATGCAAAATATTTAATTTGTTATGATTGATTTTAATTAGGCATGATATTTGTTAAGTTTGGAAGTTAATATATTTGATTTGTCTTAATTAGGTATGATTATATTTTATGTTTTATTTAATTGGTAAATGGTTTAATTATTTTATTTAATATTTAATTTAATTTCCCATGTGTTTTAAATGTGTTTTATTAATTGGGATGTGTTTTATGGGCTTTGGGGGGCTAATTGGGCTGGGGTGCGAGGCTAGCAGCAAAACCAGAAACACCGACGCCGTTCGAACGCCCATTCGAACGCTACACGAACGTCCGCAATCTGCCTGACGTTCGAACGAAGTAACGAACGTAGCACTAACGAAGACAGTGAACTTGCGAAATGAATCTGATGACGTACTTATTCTGAATTTCCCTTCCGACCTCCGTTTCCGCAATATCCTTAGCTAAAAAGGTAGTGCCCCCAACTGAGACTCATCATCGGGTTTCACATGAAAAAATGCAATGCCTACAGTCGCCCCCACTTTGATGGGACTTGTGCAGTGTGTGACTTTGAACAATCCTATCAAAGTTATGCAATGCATTTTCACTTACCTGGCTCGGCTGCTGCCTCGAGCTGAGTTGGTGCTGCAGCGGACCTCGATCCTGGGACGTATCCTAATAACTGCAACCGACAACGGGGGCACCTCGACCCTGGGCACCTCGACCCAATACCGCTGATAATAGGGACCTCGCCCTCGAACTGATGATGTAGTGGGCCCTCGACCCTGGGCACCTCGACCCAACACCGCTGACCATAGGGACCTCGCCCTCGAACTGATGATGTAGTGGTACCTCACCCGGCACCTCGACCCGGAACTACAACCACACAACGGGGGCACCTCGACCCTGGACACCTCGACCCAACACCGCTGACCATAGGGACCTCGCCCTCGAACTGATGATGTAGTGGGTACCTCGACCCGGAACTACAACCGACAACGGGGGCACCTCGACCCTGGGACGCATCCCAATACCGCTGACAATAGGGACCTCGTCCTCAAAATGATGATGTGTCTCCATACCTGGAATCGACATGATATGGGCCTCGCCCCCAAACTGATATGGGCCTCGCCCCTTGGGACTCATCCCAAAAAATGAAATTGCGCTGACGCTGCTTGGTTCATTTCTGCCGCTTTCTCCTTTCTTCGAACCTGCGAACACAAAACAAAAACAAACACGAAGAGAATGCAATGTTACGTGTATGCATGAATGATTTTCTTATTCCGTTGGGTTAGGTCTTCTGCTAATTCCCGTGGTGACTGCTCGGTCTTCTCTCCCTCAGGCAAAGTATTGCTTCAACCTGTCTACGTTGATCGGCTCGGTGAACTCGTTTCCTTCCAAGTCTGATAACCTCACTGCTCAATTTCCCATTACCTTCTGCACTATGTAAGGTCCTTCCCAGTTAGGTCTGAATTTCCCTCTCGGATCTGTCGTCGACGGCCTCGATTGCTTAAGTACCAAATCACCCTTTCTGATCTTGGTAGGACGCACTTTCTTGTTGAATGCCCGGCTAGTCTCTTCTGATACAACTGCATGTGATACAAAGACTTCGTTCTCTTCTCATCCATAGTGCTAACTGATCAAACCTCTGTGCGGCCCAATCCTGTTCCGGTAATTCTGCCTCTGTTAACCCCATAGACTGTATTTCCACTTCTACCGGCAATACTGCTTCCCATTCCATAGACCAAAGAGTAAGGTGTGGCCCATGTTGCTGTTCTTACTGATGTTCTGTACCCCCACAAAGCAAACGGTAATTTCTCGGCCCAATCTCTGCAATTTTCTGTCATCTTAGCTAAAATTGTCTTTATAGTCTTGTTGGCTGCCTCAACTGCCCCATTTGCCTGCGGCCTGTACGGTGATGACTTGTGGTGGCCTATCCCATACCTCTGTAACATTGCCCGTCGTCTCCTTGAAACTGGACCCCGTTGTCTGTCACTACATGATGCGGCATACCATACCGACAAATGAGGTTCCGAGCTATAAACTTTGCCATCTGCTTTACTGTAACATTACGGAATGATTCGGCTTCCACCCACTTCGAGAGTAATCTCTACTGCCACTACTATGAAGCGATGCCCATTTGATGCATTCGGTCGAATTTCCCCAATCATATCAATCCCCCATGCTGAGAAAGGCCACGGCTCTGACAACCCGTGCAATTCTGTGTGCGGTAAGTGATTCAAATTACCATGTGCTTGACAGTCATGACAGTGCTTCACCATCTTCGCGCAATCTGTTTCCATGGTTGACCAATAAAAACCTTGTCTCACTATCTTGCGGGACATATTCAACCCGTTCATGTGCGGACCACATACCCCGGCGTGTATTTCTTCCATTACATGCTGAGCTTCTTCCTTTCTCAAACACTTCAACTGAATACCGTTTGCTTGCCTCTTGTACAGTTCCCCTTTCAAAGTCACATACTGGGAAGCTAACTTCTGGATGGCTATTCTGTCTTTTCTGCCTGCCCCTTCCTGGAGTTCATCATGTTCTAGATACCTCTGAATGTCATAATACCAAGGTTTACCGTCGTCGACCTCAACTTCCAGAATTCTTTCTATCTCATAAACATGTTTGCTTGCTGTTGTCAGTATCAACGGTCTCATCACTAACTTTTCTGGATTTTCCCAAGTCACTGCAAGTGTAGCTAATGCATCTGCCATCTGATTCTCTTCTCTCGGTAAGTGCTGAAACTTACACTCGGGGATAACCTGTGCCAACTTTCTGAGGTGAAAGAGGTAAGGCTTCAACCGTTCTTCTTTCAATTCCCATTCTCCTCGCATCTGCTGGACTACCAACATAGAATCTCTGTAGACTTCCACACTCCCGGCCTTCAAGGCTATCAATGCTGTCAAACCAAAAGCACATGCTTCATACTCGACCATGTTATTAGTCACTCTGAATGTCAACCTCTTGGCCAAAGGCAAAGTCTCTCCCTCGGGGGTTACTATCACGATTCCGATCCCAGCTCCCTTGTAATTCACTGCTCCGTCAAAGTACATCTTCCATCTCTGAACTGTTATTGCTTGGATCTCTTCATCTGGAAATTCAAACTTATACTGATCCCCCTCAACAGGTTGCAATGCCAGAAACTCTGCTACTGCTCGCCCTTTGATCACTTTGGAGGTGAGATACTCAATGTCAAACTCTGTCAGCAATACCAACCATCTGCCCAATTTTCCCACTAGTGAAGGCACCGAATGAAGATATTTCAGAGGATTTTCCTTTGCCACCACCTGGATCTTGTAAGACTGGAAATAATGCCGCAACTTTCTGGAAGCCCATACCACTGCAAGATAGATCTTCTCAACCTCCTGATATCGAGCCTCATACGGGAGCATCTTCTTACTCAGATAGTAAACGGCATGTTCTACCCCTTTCTCATCTGCCTGTACCATCATTGCCCCCAGTGCTTCTGATTCTATAGCCAAATACAATATCAAAGGTCTGCCCGGTCTCGGAGGTTTCAATACAGGTGGCTTTACCAAGTACTCTCTGATTCTGTCGAAGGCTGTCTGACACTGTTCATTCCATCTCACTGGCTGATCTTTTCTCAACAGTTTGAAGATAGGCTCACATACCGATGTCAACTTGGCAATGAACCGACTGATGTACTGAATCTTCCCCAAGAATGCTCTGACTTTTTTTTCTGTCTTCGGTGCAGGCATTTTTGTGATTGCCTTGATCTTTTCGGAGTCTACCTCTATTTCGCCCATTCCCACTGTATGACCAAGCAATTTCCCTGATGTCACCCCAAACACACATTTCTTGGGATTAGCCGCAGGTTGTATCTGTCAACTCTCTGAAGAAACCTTTCCAGTGCTTCAATATGCCCACCCTTGTCTCTGATTTCACCATCATGTCATCTACATACACCTCAATCTCTTTGTGCATCAAGTCATGGAAAATGTAGTGGCCATCCGCTGATAAGTAGCTCCCGCATTCTTAAGCCCAAACGACGCATTACCTTGTAACAATAAGTACCCCACTCGGTAACAAATGTTGTCTTGTGTTTATCTTCCTCAGCATGAGAACCTGATTGTAACCTGAAAACCCATCTGCAAATGAATACATAGCGGATAAAGCCGCGCTATCAACCAGAACATCTATATGCGGCAAAGGAAAATCATCTTTCGGACAAGCTTGTTGAGATCTCTGTAGTCTACACACATTCTGACCTTCCCATCTTTCTTCGGTACCGGTACTATGTTAGCCAACCATTCAGGATACTTTACTACTTCCAGGAACCCCACATCTATCTGTTTCTTAACTTCCTCTCTGACTTTCTCAGCCCATTCTGGTCTCATCCGTCGGAGTTTCTGTTTTACTGGTCTCATATTCGGATAAGTTGGTATTGTGTGCTGGGCAATATTTCTGTCTACCCCAGGCATGTCCTCATAGGACCAAGCAAATACTTTGGCAAATCTGACCAACACTTCTTCTAGTTTCTCCCTCTCTTCGGAGGTTACTTCACTTGCAATCAGAATTTCCTTGGGGTTCTCAAGTGTACCCAAGTTAAATGCAATAGTTCTGGCTGAACTGATGTCAAATATGCTTGATTCGTGTAGTGTAAATGGAAATGACTCAGGCAAGTAAGCAAAAGAGATGTCTTTATTATTGGATAATGTGGAAGTACATTCAAACAAATCAGGAAGGTAAATGTCTTCATCATCTATAGACACTTCTTCCTCTACAATCAGATCTTCCTTAGGCTTTTCGTCCTCTCCCAGAGTCAGGCTCTCCAACTTCATCAGTTCTTCCTCCCAATTCTCTTCTTCTTTCTCCATAATTTCTTCAACTATCAGCTTCTTACCCAACATATCCTGGAATATCTCAAACAGGTACCACAATTCCATTAACTTCCACAGGCTCAGGCTCCCCTTGATATCCTGAAGCTTTCATAAAAATTCCATCAGTTTCAGGCCCTTTTTCTTGACCTTTGGCTTTTCTTCATCAGACTTATACCCCAAACCCTTCCGAGTAGTCTGTCTTCTGAAATCTGGCAATTTTGAACCTTTACCCAGCTCAAACTTCATTTTCTCCATAATCCTAGCCACCCTAGGATCCACCCATTCCTCAAAAGTAGCTGACACTTGAAACCTCGTGAAAGGTTGTATCTCCAAGGCAGCCACGGCATTATCTAACTCAGCCCGGATGGTAACAACTTCTCCCTCATACGGGAACTTGATCATTTGATGCAAAGTGGAAGGCACGCCCCCAAGTTTGTGAAACCAAGGCCTTCCTAACAATATGGCGAAAGTAGCCGGGATGTCCAGTACTGTGAACTCGACCTCATCCTCAATTGGTCCTACCTTGACCATAGCCACAAAGGTACCCTCAACTCCACTTTTACTGTCATCATAAGCCTTAATAGTCATACTGGAGGGGTCCAAGTCTGTTGCTTTCATACCCAATCTCGCCAGAATTTTCAACGGGCACACATTGATGGACGAACCGTCATCCACCATTACACATGAAGTTCTCTTGCCCCTCACCTCGGCCCTGATAAATAGAGGCCTGTTATGATTTCTCCCCTCCACCGGGAGTTCATCCTCAGAAAAAGATATCTGCAAAGCTTCATTCTGAACCGACCCAACAAACATTGCAGGGTTGGCGTGTTCCGGTACCACAATCTTGCTCAAGGCCTCAACCATAGCCTGCCTATGCTCCCGAGATGCACATAACAGTTCCCAGATACTCACTTGTGCTCTAGTCTTCCTCAATTGCCTCAGCACTATATCCCCCTCAGTATTTTCTGCAGTCTCAACCACTTCTCTACCATCTGTCAAAACTTTCTTACCCTTTTCCGCCATATCATTGTAGAAATGACCACTGCGCGTCATTCCCCTTACTTCTTCCTCATCACTGCTAGAGAAATCAAGCCAAAAGTTTTTCCCCTACTCATACTCATTTTCACTAGTACTATCCCAGATTCCCAGGCAAAAGGCTTGAGGGTGAAAGGATTTCAGGACAAGGTCTTCTGGGAGGCCATAATTGATCATATAGGCTGGTGGTGGTACGGCACGGTAGTTGGGTAAGGGGTTTCTGTGTGTGTCAGGCTGTTCTGTTTCTGGGTCAGGTATTTTCTTGGAGTCTATCAGGTCTTGGATTTCATGGCGGAGTCGGGCGCAAGTTGTCGGTGTCATGGCCCTTTTGTTGGTGAAAGTGACAGTAAAGGCTTAGGTTATAATGTGATGGTAAGGGATTGGGTAATGGTTTGGCTTCCAAGGGTTTTAAGAGCCCTTGCCTTTTCAATTTCTCTAGCACCTTGGACAGGGGCCTTCCCAAGTTGGAAAACTGCCGGTTCCGGATAGCGGCAATCTCAGCAAAAACGGGCTTTGCTCCCGACATTCCCCCAATGGGCCTCCTGTTCAGACCATATAATTTTCTGTTTTTCGCCTCTTCGTCTTCAATGTCCATGACAGTTTCCCTCAACTGCCGAAAGTCTGTGATCATGGAGGTCATCCTCCTCAACTTGTTGTAAATGGAGGGCATGGTGCCCTTGATAATCATTTTAATCTGGTCCTTCTCTGAGGGCCTAGTCTGCATCTTCAATAACTGACCCCTCCACCGGTCCACATACTCCTTAAAACTCTCATCCACTTTCTACTTAACATTCTCCAGATCACGAAGTGACAGATCGATCTCTAAGTCAGTGACATACTGCTTCAGGAAAGCATCGGCCAACTCCCTCCAATCTTCCTTCACTTTCTTCTCCAAACTGTGGTACCATACCACGGGAGCTCCTTCAAGTGACATTCCAAACATTTTCTGCACTTGGCGCTGAGATAAGCCAACTGAACTCATGACTGATACAAACTGTCGGAGATGCACCCTTGGATCCCCATTCCCGTTAAACTTAGCCATATCAGGCATCTTGAACTGTGCCGGCAACTGTTCCTCGAAAGTTAGTGTGTCATAATCCAGCAAATCCTCATTCTTACCCCTCATCTTGCGGGTAACCGACTCAACCTGATCCCGAAGTTTCTTTAACTCTGCCTGAGACCCAGATACTCTGTCTGCTGCATACTCTGCCATATCATCATCAAAAGTGGGGATATCATCCCCCAACCCATTCGGAGGCTCCTCACGCCTCACATTCTCAGAAATTCTCCCAGCACGGGGCACAGCCATACCAGCCACAGCAGTAGTCAAAGCTTGCAACTGTTCAGTGACCTTGGCGAGACTGTTCTCTAACTGATCCATTCGGGATACCTCATTACCAGATTCACTCATGACTGTTACTGTTCTTTTAATGAGCCTTGTCCATTCTCTAACCCAAACGGTATCTATGATGTCTTTTTGAGACATAGAGGGTGTTAACATGATATATGTATGCATGAGGTGCATGAGATGCAGGTAACATATATAACATACTAAATTAAAATTAAAATTTTCAAACAAATCGGACTGTTATCATTTTAGAAGCTTTCGGGCTAATTGTTATAGGAGTGAACTCATCCCAGTTTAAATGGCCCAACGAGTTCACATCTCATGACAAGAGCCCGACTAAATCCAAATGGTAACGTTCCGAACACAAGCACAAAGTGGCCCATCAACACTTAGAAGCCTTTGGCCCAACCGTCATAAAATACGTTCTTGTCCCAGTTTAAATGGTCCAACAAGCCCATATCTCATGACAAATGGTCCAAATGGATCCAAATGACGATGTTCTTACACACAAGCATAAAAGATAATGCAAACATAAAGTAATAATTTCTACGGAATGGCCCATCAACATTTCAGAAGCTTTGGGCCCAATGGTCATAAGGTACGAACTCGCCCCAGTTTAAATGGCCCAGCAAGTCCGCATTTCTGACAATGGTCCAACTGCATCCAAATGAGGATGGTCCACTAGCACATACTCATGGAAATAATTGTTACTTTAACCATGAAAACCCGGTCTATGGGTGGGTTCGCAGGAGTATAGACAAAGGCTCTCACCGGCGAAGGATAGCTCACAACTAGGTCTCCCAATTCAAGGGTTCGAGCGACCAAGTGAGCGCACCCTTTTTTATACACTAAGGTACGTGCCAATGAGCTATGGTATGTGACGGAATGTCAAATGGATTTTCCGTTATAGATTCCCCAGAGGGAAGGTGGAGCGAGGCTCACTTAAATACCCAAGCCTCTTAGGCTCTTATCGCTTGGTGTCAGGAATAAAAAATGAGTCCTCCAAATTAGTCCATCACAATAGGCTACGAGTCGATGGCTATCTAGGTGCCTTAACAGCTTTTCCTTCTAGAAAGGTAGTGAATGAAGGAAGACACCAAACCATTACCTAGCCTCAAAATGCCTTTGATTAAACCCCTACTTTATCCACTATAGACACGGTCAATTAAAACATAAATCCAAACATCACAAGACAATATTTCAGGGCCGATTCTCTATCCCCAGTGGAGTCGCCAGACTGTGGGACACAGGAACTGGACGATGCATGCTGTCTCGGGCTCACGGCCCGGTCGGGAGTACGGAGTAGCCATGGGGGACTAAACCGGAGAATAATGAAGTCGCCACCCGGTATGAACCGGGGAAATGAGATTTAAGGCCGCACTCACCCCTCGCAAGGGAAGACCTCAAACCGTTGGGTTCGGAATGGTCCCTTACTTATGCCACTTGTAATGAAAGGATTTATGTAATAATTTAATCAGGCTTAAGTAGCACTTATTTCCAAGAGTATCATGCTTCTAAATTCACATGTACAAAATAAAACTTACACCTAAGTTTACATATATTTCACATCTAAGATTGCATGCTTGAAAGTACATCAAAGGAGCGACAAACATACAACTTCACTGGCATATTATATTCAAGAAAACACGAGCACACATACTAACCACACAAGCACACATGTGAGCACATTCTCAAGTGGTACGTGGAATTATATCCCAAGTACAGACCGTACTACCATCCATTCGGAATCGGATACGGAATTTATGTTCAGGTTTCCATCCGATATACCACAAGAAATAATACTCAAATGTTATCATGACATAGGTATATGAATTGTAATACATTAAACACATTGTATTCATACATGTGGGGATAGCTACTAGGAAAACTATGTCTGAAATCTGATGAAAAGGACTCAGTTCAGTGGGTGTGTGTTCGCGTAGCATTTGAAAATGCGTTCGAACGGTAAATAGAAGGTTCGCGTTCGTATAGCATTCGAGAACGCGTTCGAACGGAACCAGACCTGATGCATGATAAGATTAAGAAAGTGTGTTTGCGTTCGCGTAGCGTTCGAGAACGCGTTCGAACGGTAAACAGAAGGTTCACGTTCGTGTAGCGTTCGAGAACGCGTTCGAACGGAACCAGACCTGATGCATGATGAGACTAAGGAAGTGCGTGTCTGTTCGCGTAGCGTTTGAAAACACGTTCGAACGGTAAACAGAAGGTTCGCGTTCGTGTAGCGTTCGAGAACGCGTTTGAACGGAACCAGACCTGATGCATGCAACACAAAGAATAAAGACAACAATGTCAAGCTCAGTATGTCCGATCAAACGTATCTTACATTCAACCGAACACACATCAACCGGCGCAGCAAAGCATCGTGGTAAAGGGCTTTAACCCCTCCCCATAGGGGATCTTACATTGCACTTACTAAGCCCATGCGCTCGATTGAATCATGCAAACAAAGAATTAAAAAAATAATAATATCAGACTTAGTATGCCCGATTGAACGTATCTTGCATTCAATCGAACACACATCAACCGGCACGGAAAAGCATCATGGTAGAGGGCTTTAACCCCTCCCCATAGGGGATCTTTCATTGCACTTACTAAGCCCATGCGCTCGATTGAATCATGCATACAAAGAATTAAAAGCAATAATATCAAACGTAGTATGCCCGATTGAACGTATCTTGCATTCAACCGAACACACATCAACCGGCGCAGCAAAGCATCGTGGTAAAGGGCTTTAACCCCTCCCCATAGGGGATCTTTCATTCCACTTACTAAGCCCATGCGCTCGATTGAATCATACATAAATAAGCAACATGCAGAATTCAAGTGACGAAAAATAAATAAACCAAAGCAACACAAAACAAAAGAGGGTGCCGTTTACTCAAGCGGTATGTGGAGTTGTATCCCAAGTACAGATCATACTACCGTCCAATCGGAATAGGCTATGAAATTTATGTCCGAGTTTCCATCCGATATATCGCGAGAGTTGACACATCTCTCATTTTATTCCACAACCACAACAAAATAACATCTCATAATTCATGCATATTTATCTACTCAAGGGCCACAACATGCATTTCAACATGACAATCATGCAAGCAATACTCAATAAATAATACTAATAAAAAAAAAACAAAAAAATGAGTGTGAAAAACACCTTCAGGTCTAACCTTTTTGCCAACTTTCAAGCTTGTGTTTCACGGACGTCGGAAAGGGTACAGCACCTCAACTTCTCTAGTTCACTGGTTTAGCGTCCTAGCTCACTGTTTTGCTGTTTTTCTTGCTGTTCGAACTCCGTTCTGCTACTGGTTGACCTCTGTTTTGCTGCTCACTATTCAGGTCACCTGTTTTGACGTTTCCATGGACTGTTCCGAGTTTTTTGTGGGTTTTTAGTGTAGTCTTGTTGATGATCTTGGGACCTAATTAGAATAATCAAGCACAAAATTCGTATGAACACATCAAAGGAGTAAGGCGGAAACATAACTCACATTGAACGATTTTGCATGCGAAGAACAAGATGCGTTTTTGCCTCCATCCAAGCTCGGCAGTGACTTCCTCATACAGTGGGCTGCTCGGTTTCACTGGTTATTGTCTCCTCCATGATCGGCCATTGATGAACACCATGGAAGCTCCAAGCTCCAAGCTCCAAAAACGATTCCAAGCTCATGAAGACACTTCCCTATCACCTATGTATCACTCAAGGTGTGTGCTAGCACTTCTTCATCTTCTTTGGTTCTCATTTGGTCGGTCAAACCAGAACAAAAACAAGAAGAAATCGACAGTGAGCCGTGAGAGGGAGAAGAGAGAAAGAGGAGGGAAAAAGGGTTTCCTGGAAACCGAAAATGAGAGAGAGAGAAAAGTAAAAAAAAATGTATTACTTATATATTTATTTTTATTTTCCAAAAACAAAAATCAAATACATAAAACATTTTCATTTATTAAAAGTCAAAAAAGCAAAAAGTGCTTTTTAACCTTTCACCCATCACTTCTCTTTTTGTTATATCAAGTCACTTCACTTTAATAAAGTGACAACTTGTCATGTCACATCACTAAAAGTGACAAGTGATTTGACAATTGACGCGACTAGTGATTTGACGCTTGATTTGACTTGCGTGCCGCACTCGAATTCGAAATGCGAATGCGCTCGCAAATAATCCCGGGCTCGGGTTCGCTAATTCCAAATTAACGAATTTTCCGTCGCGTCGTAATTAAATGATTACGCCTAGCAAAATCACTATTTACGTCGCTAACGAATTAATTCTAAATTAATTCGTTCGTCCGAATTAAAATCTAATTTTAATTCCGCGTCGAAATCTAATTTCTTATAATATATCGAATATATTATTTTATCGATTAATTCCAAATTAATCGTTATCTCTCTTTAACGATATTTTATCCGAGATAAAATATCTCCGTGATTAATCCCAGATTAATTTTCTCTCTCATCGAATTAATCCCAGATTAATTTTCTATCTCTCTCTACTAATTAATCCCAGATTAATTAAAGTACGAGTCATACGTCATCGGTGAATCTTCAGGAAGCGACCCATGAGATCTCCGGATATGTTGGCAGTAAATACGGTTATCGGACTATCCGAACACGTAAGTACCTCGTACTACGTTTATACCGATTTACAAGACAAGGTTGGCTTCTAGCAAAGCGCCATGCCTACCCAATTCTCCAGAATTATTCTTACAGGAATATATAGATCTGTATCAAGCGTAGTATACCGTAGTATTGTATATATCGGCCCAGTATCGGATAATCACGTGCTAGGGCTGGGGCTGGATAAGTGTCTGCCCCGTCCGAAGCACATGTCGGATGTCTGGTAACTAGTCTCTATAATCGGATATGCATGACCTGGTCATAACATCCCGATGGTTGCGTAACACTTAAGAGCACTAGTACCGTATCCTGCGTGACATCATCTCCAATATAACTGAAGTGATACTTCCGTCTTGACATCACACCCAATACACTACGACTTTCTGATAAACCCAGAAGTGGTGTACGCAGAACCGGTTAAAGCCCGGTACCACCAAGACTAAAGTCTATCGATTATCGTAAGTATTAGCGATGCAAGTCTAAAGTTAAGACTATACACACCTACCCTGATTTCGGCCTCCCATAGACACATAGTCATAATACAATGGGATTCCGAGGGGTCTATCCAGAGCGAAGCTGTTTCCCGTACCATCGGTGAAACACGACCTCCTATCGCACTTGCATAAGTATCCAATACTTATATATATGAGAACTATGTCGTTATGCCCTCACAACGCACACAAGTGCAATACTAGCCTATTCCGCATTATCGATGTCCAGTCTCGATAATACTCCGGCTAGGGATATTTAATGATTAATCCTTCGTGGACTGATACTGTCTCATATCATCTCAATCCAGGAACTAATCATATGGACCTCTCTTCATTTATATATCTATGGTGATCTAATCACAAATGATGAGAGTGCAATTTCCTTGTTACATAGTTAATTTGTACAACAACACCGTGATCTGTACAAATAGTGACGCTATGGGTCATATTATCCAACAATCTCCCACTTGGCACATAGCCAGTCACTCGAGTGTCCCACACCCGAACTATGTACGGTTCGCTCAAATTGCTGAGAAAAGGTTTTCGTCAGCGGATTTGCGTAATTATCTTCTGACGCGATTTACACGATCATCACATCGCCACGATGTATGATCCGAACGAATCAGATGATATAGAAGTATATATCTGAATCTTCGATGAGACCTTTAATTCCTTAGCCTGTGCTGACGCCTAGCTCAGCTGCTAAAAGAACTATATCTAATCTAATTAGATTTATTATCGATCCAAATGGCTTCTATTGCTGCCTCAGCTGCAGCAATAATCCGCATTTGTTGTTTATTCGGCAACAATTATCTTGCTCGGAAGATTTCCAGCTTATTGTCCCAGTGTTCAAACTTTTATAGTACCGCAGTATTTACCGGTTTGGAAACTTGCAGCAGTGATCCCAGTCACTTCAAGTTCTCCATCTCCATAGTTTAAGACAATATCTTTAGTTCTCTGAGATACTAACAGATGTTCTTAATCTTCAATCCAGTGACTATCACTTGGATTGACCCGATTGTGACTCCATATGCTCGAAGCGTATGAGACACCAATACAAGTACATTTTAAATGTACAATTTCCAGAGAGTGTTAACAACTCCAAATCTATCCCTGTAGATCTTTATTCCTTGAATAAAGGTTGTTACTCCCCAGAATTCCACGGAGAATTTCTTATAAAAGCCAAGCTTTCACCGATTGTTTTATGGGAATTTCATTATCAGTGCTCTCACACTAACCTCCTTATATACACAAGAATTATTTCGTTTTGAGTCAAATCATAAACTATTATGATTATTTCAAAACGTCAGTTCGAAGAACCTTATGCTTGTTTCAATCCAAATATGGATCGAATAACCCGCAAACCTTGTTTGTCGGTTATGCAAAATCGTCAGGATGTTGTAAACATCCTCCAAAAGGTTTCCTTTTCAGGAAAGCGATTTTGATCTGTAACTGACACATTTCATAAATGAAATATGCAGTTATCAACAAGCATCTTCAAAATGGATTTACCATGGCAACAGCTAAAAGGTTGAATCGTTATTAACACAATGTTGATAACGATACCTTTCCGTCAAAAGCCCAGCTTTGTACGTTGGTATGTTGCCTTCCATGTATGTCTTCCTTGAAGACGTTTAATGTACCAATAGGCACAATGCCTTGTGGTACAACAACTAGTATCCAAAATAGTTGTTATACATGGAATCCATTTCGGATTCATGACACTTTGTCATAATAGGGAGTCGATACCTTGTATCACTACCTCATACGTAATCAGTTGGTGTACCTTAAAAGATTAACATCTTTATGAGGTGAGATCAGAAACCCATACCCCAGGTTGTTTTCTGACTCTCTCTGATCTACGCGGTTCTTGTGTACTCGAAGATTAATGGAATAGTTTCATCATTGATGAACTATTTATGTTCCATTAAGGACTTCGTGCCTTGAACAGTATTACTCTGATTTTCACTGACCACTGCATATCGGTATTCCTCTTAGGAAAAACCGCATGGTGAGCAACAATCACATTGTTCTCATGTGAGATGTATAAGTACTATACTTATGGTTTCCTTTAGGATAACCAACATTGGCACTTATCCAATTTGGGTCCTTAGTTTGGTATCATCCAAACGTTATGCCTGGCATACCCAAATTATCAGGAATGAGAAACCCGGTTTCTTTCCGTTCATATCTAATATGATATTGTCAAACAAATTATTATGGAACCTTATTCTAAATAAGTTATTGCACTGTTAAAACTTATCCGTTGAAGGAAATGGTAGCTCAGAGCGACTCATGATTAGCCTTATCATGTCTAACATGATTCGGTTAATCCGTTCGGACACACCGTCACTTTGACATGTTCCGGGAGGAGTCCTCATTTGAAAGAATACTATACTCTTTCAAGTATATAAGAAACTTATTGCTTAAGTATTTTTCATTACGGTCTTACCGTGACGGTATAATACTATAGCCGATCTGTTTGTCTATTTCGTGTCGAAACTCTAAAAGTTTCTGATTTGTGTTCTTCAAAAGAAACACATAACCATAACGTGATGCCACATCCGTTAAGGTCACGAAATATTCATGTTCACATCTAGCCTAGCTAGATATGGGCCCACTTACTTCACCATGAATAGGGCTAACAGATCGGTGGCCCTTTTACTATTATCAAGTAAATAGTATTTTAGGTACTTTACCTAATAAACTAGATTCGCAGACCTTATTTGAATAGTCAAATCAGTCCTAGTGCCCACTCTTCAAAAGTGTGGATATACGAGTCTCGTTAAATTGTGTCCTAGACAGCAATGCCACAAATAAGTCTCTATTGATCAAATCAATTTGAGCTATTTATTTGTCATTTTATATGTTTGAGATTTTATTATATTCAAAATATAAATTCTGTTATTTACATCTAATGTATTTATCTCAGTATCATCTTTATATAATAAAACACTTAGTGTTCTATAATATAAAGGTTTTATCCGCAACGGATTAAACACTGATATAGAGATAATGTCTCTAGTCAAACTAGTTACATTATAACAGTTCCTAATTTAAGTACATACCGGAAGGGTAGTTCCTAAACTTAGGTATCTACGGTCGAAACAGCGACTTTCGTCCCGTTTCCGATTCGCATAGCAATCTCAGCTTGAAGTCAGTATCCTGCTCAAAGCAGATTCTGAACATCAATACATATATTTTATGTACCACACTAAGTATTTAAAATCTAATTTCAATACTAGCTGTGAACATAACTAAGACAAACATTTTTAAAGTAAGAGCCTTGCCCTTTCTTTAATTCCTTCGTGTCTGCCATATCTAAATGGTAGTCACTTTGGGATATGTCAATTATCTTTTCAATATTTCACAAACCTTTGGCCAAGCCATGGGTTTCGGAATATCGAAACGATGTGCACCTCGTGCTACATGCCCAATTGAAAACTGACTTTATCTCCTCTAGAATAGTCAATTAATTCTCCAAGAATTATAAATTGCAATTTTAATACTTCTTAAATCTAAAATTAGATTTATGACAAGTATATTAAATTAAGCATTAAAGTCATCATCACATAAATCTTCCAAAGATTTTATGCTCTACTTATTTTGCTTAATTTTGGGCTTAAGATATAATAAGTTATTTTATCAAATAAAGTAACCTATTATTTATTCCCAATTTGAAAATTAAATCATTTAAAATATTTTAATCCCAGATTATATTTTAAATATCCAACTTTTCAATTTTATCTTGATTACAATAGTCCAACTATTTAATCAACGATTAGTGGTACTATATATATTATAATGATTATAATAGTCCAACTATATAATCAAATATAATCCAAATTAATTAACCTCAATTACATTGATTATTATAATCCAATTATAAAATCAACTGTAAACAGAAATTAATTAATTCAAATATATTGATTGATAAATCCAATTATATATAATCAAGTATAATACAGTCCAACTGTTTATTAAAACAACAATTTAAATATTATTCTAACTAACATTTAATCTAATGACGAAATAATTTAAATGAGCGCGTATAGCGAGTAATTGAACGAGTATTGCAAATTCAATTCTTGCCTCCCACTATTTTTCGTCGAGCCTCTAACCCTCTGTCGAGTACTCGGGAAACCGTGTTTCCTAGTGGGCTAGGATCCCGTTAAATATCACACAATCTTGACTTTGGCCAACAAATTGTATGATAATTAACTAGGTAGATCTCGAAGATCAATTGGATCTCATCTAACTCCTAGATCCAGTAGGTGGACATCCAAGTCCCAAACATATATCTTATATATGCCTATACATCGAATGTATACCCTAACCATTTTCCTCTGAATCAACTAGGCCTTGGCTTTGGCACAAAAAACCTAGTGATCCCAGTCAAGCGCGGACCCATTGACATGGAAGCTTCGTAATCAATGTCAATGGACAAGAAGTGGTTTTGACTTTGGCCAACAAACCACAACTTGGACACGACACCGATATGGAACAAAGCCTCGTGATTAAAACACATCTTTGACGGACAAGGGCTTGACTTTGGCCAACAACCCTTGCCAATCTCGGATCTTGAGTAAGAATCACTCAATGGAAGGAAAATAAACGCTTGATATTTAACGAGGGTTTTTCGCGTGCAAATTGGCTACCAATTTATTATCTTTGTTAAGGTTCATCATCATACACCCTTAAACATGCATTCTAAACATATAATAAAGCGCATATGATAAAATAATAATGATATGCGGATGGATATTTTACATTGATCCTAGATCAAATCTCTCACTTTCTCTCTCCCGCTAGCACTAATATTTCTTCTACCCGTTACACTACACTTCTAAAGAAACCTCATATACATTGAGGGGAATAGGTGAGAAGAGAATACAAAGAGTATAGAGGTGATAAGGCTGGACACGCAGGTCCAATTTAATAAATCAAATTTATTACAACAAATTCCAAAATTGCCCCACCCGACTAATATCCATATGATATACATTATTCATGCATCGCAACCATGTATTCATACAAGCATGTTATCAGTCAATCTAATCAAATTAATTAATCTAATAATTAGTGATCATCCAATGTTCAAACAACGATTTGATTTTTGCTCGAGTCAAACTCGTTTAGCGAATAAGTACTGAAAGTACGAATTCTTGAATTAAATTAAACTACAACATTAAATCCAATTTAACATGTATTTAATACTAATTCACTATTCAATTCCAAATTGAATATTACACTTTACTTAATGAACCTTTACGACTTAAATTCCAAATTTAATCGCAATGGGTCTCAAAGCCCAATTAACATCTAATGTTTATTTAATTAAAGTCCAATGGGCTTTTAATTAATTTCTTAAGGCGTGGACTTTTGGTCAACTCGGGTCAAACCGATAACCAAAATCCAATCCGGGAGTTACCCCATAAGCCTTTAAATTAATTTTGGCCCATTAGGCCCAATTAAATAATTAAGGTCCATTAAGTCATAATTGGACTTTATGGATGCGGTTTTGGGCCCAATTGGATCCAACCAAATTGGCCTAAACCTAACTTGGTACAACCAAGCCCAAAAGCCCAATTACAACCTATAAGGCCCAATTTCCAAAATAAGCCCAATTAATTAACTTATAAAATTCCAAATTCCATAATTAATTAACCTAAGTGTAATACACAATTAATTATCCAATTAACATTTCTAAAACATCAATTAGCCTAATTAATCATGCACTTTAACATTAAATAGTGTCCAACACAATTTATTAAAATCAAACCCAATTTACATGCTTTTGTTCTCGGTAATTAGGGGTTTTTCAATCCGATTCGGTTTCAATCCAATTGAATCCACAATCATCATTTCCCAATCAATTCAATTCATCCAATGAATTAAAATAAAAAAACACAATGAATTTCATATCCAATTGAATTCGGCCAAGCCTACTTTAATTTGGGGAAAATTGTTCCAAATCAAAATTCAATCCAATCAAATTTCAATTCAACATTACCCAATTGTTTTAAGTCATCCAATGATCAAACAAACAAAATTACCAAGAAATTTAGGGTTCTCAATTTTCGGCCAACATAAGCAATTTGGGGAAAATTGTTCCAAACTCATTTTCAACAAATTGATCCAATCAATCATCAATTAAACATACTTTGAGCATTCTAAATCATCCAATTTCATCAAACATGCTCAAAATCAAGTTTACCCAAATTTATCACTTTATGCCAACATAAAAAATTGGGGAAATTTGTTCCAAACACAATTTCAACAAATTGATCCAATCAATCTTAAATTAAACATACTTTAAGCATTCTCATTCATCCAATTTCACAAAATATGCTCAAAATAAAGTTTACCCAAATTTTTCACTTTATGCCAACATAACAAATTGGGGAAATTTGTTCCAAACACAATTTCTTCAAATTGATCCAATCAATCATTAATTCCAACTCATTTAAGCATACTATAACAAACAATTTCATCAAAACATGCCCAAATTCGTTTTACCCAATTTGTCATGCCCAAAATTTGGGGAAAATTGAATCCAATCCAATTTCATGAAATTGATCATGCACAACTTCAATTCATCAACATACAAGCATACTTAATCATCCAATTTAACCAAATCATGCTTCAATTGATTATCCCCAATTTTAACCCTAACTTTTTTCATGCTTGATAATAGCTCAAGATACCATTGTTGAGTTCTAATTAGGTCCCAAGATCATCAAATCAAGCACAAAATTCGTATGAACACATCAAAGGAGTAAGGCGGAAACATAACTCACATTGAACGGTTTTACATGCGAAGAACAAGATGCGTTTTTGCCTCCCTCCAAGCTCGGCAGTGACTTCCTCATGCAGTGGGCTGCTCGGTTTCACTGGTTATTGTCTCCTCCATGATCGGCCATTGATGAACACCATGGAAGCTCCAAGCTCCAAGCTCCAAAAACGATTCCAAGCTCATGAAGACACTTCCCTATCACCTATGTATCGCTCAAGGTGTGTGCTAGCACTTCTTCATCTTCTTTGGTTCTCATTTTCTCGGTCAAACCAGAACAAAAACAAGAAGAAATCGGCAGTGAGCCGTGAGAGGGAGAAGAGAGAAAGAGGAGGGAAAAAGGGTTTCCTGGAAACCGAAAATGAGAGAGAGAGAAAAGTAAAAAAAAATGTATTACTTATATATTTATTTTTATTTTCCAAAAACAAAAATCAAATACATAAAACATTTTCATTTATTAAAAGTCAAAAAAGCAAAAAGTGCTTTTTAACCTTTCACCCATCACTTCTCTTTTTGTTATATCAAGTCACTTCACTTTAATAAAGTGACAACATGTCATGTCACATCACTTAAAGTGACAAGTGATTTGACAATTGACGCGACTAGTGATTTGACGCTTGATTTGACTTGCGTGCCGCACTCGAATTCGAAATGCGAATGCGCTCGCAAATAATCCCGGGCTCGGGTTCGCTAATTCCAAATTAACGAATTTTCCGTCGCGTCGTAATTAAATGATTACGCCTAGCGAAATCACTATTTACGTCGATTCATTCGTCCGAATTAAAATCTAATTTTAATTCCGCGTCGAAATCTAATTTCTTATAATATATCGAATATATTATTTTATCGATTAATTCCAAATTAATCGTTCTCTCTCTTTAACGATATTTTATCCGAGATAAAATATCTCCGTGATTAATCCCAGATTAATTTTCTCTCTCATCGAATTAATCCCAGATTAATTTTCTATCTCTCTCTACTAATTAATCCCAGATTAATTAAAGTGCGAGTCATACGTCATCGGTGAATCTTCAGGAAGCGACCCATGAGATCTCCGGATATGTTGGCAGTAAATACGGTTATCGGACTATCCGAACACGTAAGTACCTCGTACTACGTTTATACCGATTTACAAGACAAGGTTGGCTTCTAGCAAAGCGCCATGCCTACCCAATTCTCCAGAAATATTCTTACAGGAATATATAGATCTGTATCAAGCGTAGTATACCGTAGTATTGTGTATATCGGCCCAGTATCGGATAATCACGTGCTAGGGCTGGGGCTGGATAAGTGTCTGCCCCGTCCGAAGCACATGTCGGATGTCTGGTAACTAGTCTCTATAATCGGATTAGCATGACCTGGTCATAACATCCCGATGGTTGCGCAACACTTAAGAGCACTAGTACCGTATCCTGCGTGACATCATCTCCAATATAACTGAAGTGATACTTCCGTCTTGACATCACACCCAATACACTACGACTTTCTGATAAACCCAGAAGCGGTGTACGCAGAACAGGTTAAAGCCCTGTACCACCAAGAGTAAAGTCTATCGATTATCGTAAGTATTAGCGATGCAAGTCTCAGGTTAAGACTATACACACCTACCCTGATTTCGGCCTCCCATAGACACATAGTCATAATACCAATGGGATTCCGAGGGGTCTATCCAGAGCGAAGCTGTTTCCCGTACCATCGGTGAAACACGACCTCCTATCGCACTTGCATAAGTATCCAATACTTATATATATGAGAACTATGTCGTTGTGCCCTCACAACGCACACAAGTGCAATACTAGCATATTCCGCATTATCGATGTCCAGTCTCGATAATACTCCGGCTAGGGATATTTAATGATTAATCCTTCGTGGACTGATACTGTCTCATATCATCTCAATCCAGGAACTAATCATATGGACCTCTCTTCATTTATATATCTATGGTGATCTAATCACAAATGATGAGAGTGCAATTTCCTTGTTACATAGTTAATTTGTACAACAACACCGTGATCTGTACAAATAATGACGCTATGGGTCATATTATCCAACACTTGTGTGATTATTTTAAGGATTATGAATGCAGTTTTTATGTTACTGTTTTAAGGATTTTTGTGGGTTGTTGTTTCGGTGATATGGGAAGGCTTATGGGGCTGTGTTTTTTTACGTGCGAAGGGCTGCTGTATTGGTGTATTTTTCGGTGATGTGAGGGAAGGAGATGAAGAGAAATTTGTTATATTTTTTGTGTGATATACGTGAATGGATAGCTTGGAGAGGGGGGTTGGAAATTCTTTGCTTCTTTTTTTCTTGTGATGGGCGTAAATTCGGAGAGATGAATGCCTTGGAGAGGTGTGGTTTATATAGAGAAAGGCTAGGGCTTCACCTTGTCTCACAAGGAAGGAATTTTGGCATTAAAAGGAGGATTTGATTTGGTATTCAACAAGGAAAGGATTAGATTAAGGGGGGACAAATCTTGGCTAGATTAGGAATGCAAAATATTTAATTTGTTATGATTGATTTTAATTAGGCATGATATTTGTTAAGTTTGGAAGTTAATATATTTGATTTGTCTTAATTAGGTATGATTATATTTTATGTTTTATTAATTGGTAAATGGTTTAATTATTTTATTTAATATTTAATTTAATTTCCCATGTGTTTTAAATGTGTTTTATTAATTGGGATGTGTTTTATGGGCTTTGGGGGGCTAATTGGGCTGGGGTGCGAGGCTAGCAGCAAAACCAGAAACACTGACGCCGTTCGAACGCCCATTCGAACGCTACACGAACGTCCGCAATCTGCCTGACGTTCGAACGAAGTAACGAACGCAGCACTAACGAAGACAGTGAACTTACGAAATGAATCTGATGACGTACTTATTCTGAATTTCCCCTTCTGACCTCCGTTTCCCGCAATATCCTTAGCTAAAAAGGTAGTGCCTCCAACTGAGACTCATCATCGGGTTTCACATGCGAAAATGCAATGCCTACAATGGGCTACCTGAACAGTGACGAACTCACTGTTTGGATAGACGTCACCCTGTTGGCTCAAAATCCACCTGGTAACGCCGTTTTTGGCCATTTTCACTTATTTCAACTCGGAAACAATCACCGAAAATTGTTACAACACCCAAAATACATCCATTACATTAATATAACATAAAATACATATGAACAATCCAAGAACAATTCTAGGTGCCATAAGAGTGGTCATAACACTCTAGAATAGCAACTGATCAATAATTGATTAAATTGGAAACTAATTACAATAATTAGTTTCAAATACTACAATAAAATTTCTCATATTTATGAATCAGACATAAGTACGATCCGAATTGGCACTCTGAGCACCAACCCTAACAAACTATCACTTTTAATCTGGACTTAATGTACACTCCAAGAAATTCGAAATGTTGTCGACATGAGGCCGGACCACCCGGTCTCCCTAACCCTTATCCTATTCAAGACCTATTTCAATCTCTTGTCATGAATGATATCCAAATATATATGTGTGTATATATCATCAATCTCATATGTAAAGATGCAAAAGAAGGGTTTGATGCACAAATACATCATCCATATCGACGTAATTGTTAGGGTTGGTGCTCGGAGTGTCAATCCGGATCGTATTTATGTCTGAAATTCTCTCATTGGCCGAGAGTTAAAAGGAGCAAATGGAAGATTTGTTGCAAATCTTTCAAGATGCTAGCACATCCAATGAGTCATTCAAAGGTGATAGAGAAACCCATTAATGAGCATGGAATCAACACTCAAAGCTTGGAGCTTAAAGATCCACACTATGAGGGCTTGGCCGAAACTCATGAAGAAATTTTTGTGTTCATCGCATCCAAAAGCCGATCAAAGTGAGTATTTCCGCTACTTTACTTTGTTGTATTCGCACATTTCATTGCTTAATTGATCTTGGTTTGACCTAGAAAACCCAACAATGGTATCAGAGCGATTATTAAGCATGAAATTGAAATTAGGGTAAAATTTGGGTAAAATTGATTTGAGCATGATTTGATAAAATTGATTGTTTGAGTATGCTTGAATGATGATAACTTAGAGTTATGCATGATCAATTTGATGAAAATTGAATTGGATTATTTTTTTCCCAAAAATTTGGCTTGGCTGAATACTAGGATGCCCTAAAGTCATGGTGATTTTTGTTTTTTGAATCATTGGATGAGTTTAAAAGACATGAGATATATTGATTTATGATTTAACTGGATTGAAATCGAAATCGGACATAAAATCCCTATATTGCCGTGAACAAAGAAGCATGTTGGAATTGATTTTGCTTCAATTATGTTGGACATGAATTGATAATAAGAAGCATGATTAATTAGTGTAATTGGTGTTTTGGAAATATTAATTTAAGTAATAAATTATGGCTAATACACTTTAATTAATTAATTTGTGAAATTTGGAATTTTAGAATTTAATTAGTTGGGCTAAATTTGGAATTGGCTAAAAAGGTTGTATTTGGGCTTAATGGGCTTGGTTGGGTCAAGTTTGGTTTAGGTTAATTGGTTGGATCCAATTGGGCCTAAAACCATTTCCATAAAGTCCAAATATGATTAAATGGGCCTAATGGGCCTAAATTGATTTTTGGCAAAGGGTGATTCCTTATTGGGCTTTGGTTGCCAAAGTCCATGCCTTATAAATTAATTGAAAGCCCATTGGACTTTAATTAAATTGACATTAGATGTTAATTGGGCTTTGAGACCCGTAATGATTAGATTTAGAATCTAAGTCGCAAAGGCTCATTAATAAAGTGTAATTATTTAATTTGGAATTAAATAAAGAACTAGTATTGAATACAAATTAAATTGGATTTAATATTGTAGTTTGATATAATTCAAGAATTTGTATTTTGAGTACTTATTCTTAAAACGAGTTGGACTCGCGCAAATCAAATCGTTGTTTGAACATTGGATGGTCATTAATTTCAGATTAATTAATTGGATTAGATTGATTGATAACATGCTTTGTGTGAATATATGGATGTGATGTATGAATAATGTATATCAGATGGATATTAGATGGGTGAAGGCAATTTTGGAAATTGTTGTAATAAATTTAGAATTTATTAAATTGGACCTGCGTGTCCAGCCTATTACCTCTTGATTCTTTATATTTCTCTTCTCACCTATTCCCCTCAATGTAAATGAGGTTTCTTTAGAAGTGTTATGTAATTGGGTAGAAGTAAGATTTGTGCTAGCGGGAGAGATGAAATGGAGAGATTTTTTCTAGGAACAAGTTGTTTTAAATATCCATCCGCATATCATTATTAATTTATTTATCGCGCCTTATTATGCTTTTAGAATGCATGTTTAAGGGTGTATGATGAGACCTAATCAAAGATAATTAATTGGTTGCCAATTACGCGAAAAACCCTCAAAATATATTAAGCGTTTTTCCTTCCATTGAATGATTCATCCTCAAGATCCAAGATTAGCACTGGTTTGTTGGCCAAAGTCAAGACATTTGTCCATTGCGGATGTGTTTAAATCATGAAGGCTTTGTTCTATATCGTATGTCTTGTCCAAGTTGTGATTTGTTGGCCAAAGTCAAGATCACTTCTTGTCCATCGACATCGATTACGAAGCTTTCCAAGGTCAATGGGTCCCGCTTAACTGGAATCATTAAGTTTGTTGTGCCAAAGCCAAGGCTTAATTGATTCAAAGGAAAAAGGTTAGGCAATATATTGGATATATTGGCATATATTAGATATATGTTTCGGATTTGGATGTCCACCTACTGGATCTAGGAATTGGATAAGATCCAATTGATCTTAGAGATCTACCTAGTTAAATATCATACAACTTGTTGGCCAAAGTCAAGGTTGTGTTATTTAACGGGATCCTAGCCCACTAGGAAACAAGGTTTCCCGAGTACTCAACAGAGGGTTAGAGGCTCGCCGAAAAATAGCGGGAGGCAAGTATTAAATTTGTAATTTCGTTTAGATACTTGCCAATTCGGGCTCATTTCAATTTTTCGTCATTAATTTAAAAATATATTAGTTGGACTAATATTTAATTGTTGTTTTAAAATTAAACAGTTGGATTGTATTCAAACTACTTCATTTATAGTTGATTATATAATTAGATTATAGTAATCAATATATTTGAATTTTAACCAATCAAGTTATAGTTGATTATATAGTTAGACTATAGTAATCATTATATTCGATTGTACCCAAAATCGTTGATTCGATAGTTGGACTATTGGAATCAAGATAACTGAAAGATTAGCGTTTAAAACATAATCCTGGGTGAAAATGTCTTTAAGCGGCTTTAATTTTCAAATTGGGAATCATACCTTAAGATAGTCCTAGGAACTGAGGAGTTACTTTATTTGATAGAGAAACATCTCGGGCCTAAGCCCGGAGTTGAGCAAATAGTAGAACATGATCTTTGGAAGATTCATGTAATGATAACTTTAGTGCTCAATCCATTATGCATACCACAATGACTCTTTAATTCCGTCGTCAGAATTAAGGATTAGATCCTTATATCATGATGATGAAATTAAAGATCTTCATAGATTTATTCTTAGATCTCAGAAGTAAGAATTGCAAAAGAAGCTCTTTAGATCGCGTATGTCAGAGGGTACATCTGTCGAGCACTAGGTGTCGCAGATGATTGCTGACATCGATCAGCTAGGTTAGCTGGGCATTACCTATGTGGCCGAGACTACCAAAGATTTGATCTTCTAATCTCTACCCGAAAGCTGGGGAAGGTTCATTATGAACCAAGAGTAAACTCTTGGAGAGTTGATGGTTATGCTCTAGGAGGCAGAGCTAGAGCTTCTAAAAGGGGCAAAGGCAAAATCATCACAAGTCTTTTAGGAAGACAAAGGACATATCCCAAGATGTCTACCTAAACTGTGGCGAATGGGATCACTGAAGCGTGACTGCCGTATGGACAAGGCAGACATGAAGGAAGAGAAGACGGGCAAGGCTCCAGATTCAAGTAAGTTTGTCATTAACATGTTCACTATTAGTTTCAAAATTGGATTTTGATACTAGATGTGGTACATAGATATGTACTGTTGTGCAGAATCTGCTGATGAGCAGGATACTGACTTCAGTCGAGATTGACCTGCGAGTCGGAAACGGGACGAGAGTCTCTGTTTTAACAGTAGAAACCTAAGTTTAGGAACTACCCTTTCGGTATGTACTTAAATTAGGAAACTGTTATAATGTAACTAGTTTGACTAGAAACATTATCTCTATATCTAAGTTTAACCCGTTGCGGGTATACCTTTATATTCTAGAACACTAAAGTGTTTTAATTTATAAAGAAAATCACATTAGATGTGAATAACATTATTTATATTTTGAATATAAATGAATCTCAAACGTGTAACATGACAAACAAATAGCTCAAACTGAATTAATCAGATGAGACTTATTTGTGGCATTTTTTTCTGGGACACATTAAACAAGACTCGTATATCCACACTTTTGAAGAGTGGGTACTAGGATGGATTTTATTCAAGTCAAATGATGTCTACGAATCTAGTCTATTAGGAAAAGTGCCTAAAACACCTTTTACTTGGTAAAAGTGTAAGTGCCACCGATCGGTTAACCCTCGTTCATAGTGACGTAAGTGGGCCCATGACTAGCTAGGCTAGAGGTGGATATGAACACTTCGTAACCTTTACAGATGTGGCATCGCGTTATGGTTATGTGTTTCTTATGAAACACAAGTCAGAAACTTTTAGAGTTTCGACACGAAGTAGACAGACACACCGGCTAAAGTATTAAACCGTCACGGTTAGACCGTGGTGGAAAATACTTAAGCAATAAGTTTCTCAATTACTCGAAACAATGAGCTGGAAATCTTCCAAGCAAGTTACTGTTACCGAATAAACAACAAAAGCGGAATATTGCTCCAGCTGAGGCAGCAATAGAAGCACTTTGGATCTTTATAATCCTAATCAGATTAGGTATAGTTCTGTTTGCAGATGAGCTAGGCTACAGCACATGCTAAAGAATTATTGGTCTCATCAACGATCCAAGTATGCACTGCAACTATTCATTTGATTCATTCGGATCATACATCGTGGCGTTGTGATGATCGAATAAATCGCATCAGATAATAACTTTGCATATCCGCTGACGAAAGCAGTTTCTCAGCAAAAGTTTGAGCGACCTGTACATAGTTCAAGTGTAGGACACTTGAGTGCTTGGCTATAGGCCAAGTGGGAGATTGTTGGACATTTATGACCCATAGCATCACTATTTGTATAGAATATGGTGTTGTTGTACAAATTAACTATGTGACAAAGGAAATTGCTCTTTTATCATTTGTAATTGGACTACCGGGATATATAAATGATAAAAGTCCATATGATTAGTTCCGGATTAATAAGATATGAGACAATATTAATCCACTAAGGTTTAATCATTAAAACATCCCTAGTTATAGTATTATCGATATTAGACATCGATAATGCAGAATAAACTAGTATTGCACTTGTGCGTGTTATGGGAGCATAACGACATAGTTCTCATATATTTGGGTATTGGATACTCATTCAAGTGTAATAGGAGGTTGTGTTTACCGATGGTACGGAAACAGCTTCGCTCTGGATAGACCCCTCAGAATTCCATTGATAGTATGACTATGTATTTATGGAAGTCCGAATCAGGGTAGGTGTATTTGGTCTTAACTTGAGACTTGCATCGCTAATACTTGCGACAATCAATATACTTTGGTTTTGGTCATCCAGGGCTTTAACAGGTTCTGTGTACGCCTCTTCTGGGTATATTGAGATGATGGTCACGTAGGATAAGGAACTGATACTCTTGTATGTTGCAGCTATCGGGATAATATGACTAGGTCATGTTTATCCGATTATAGAGACTAGTTACCAGAGATCCGACATATGCTTCATACGGGGAAGACACAATTCCAGCCCCAGGCCTTGCATGTGACATCCGATACTAGATCGCAATACGCAATACTACGTATACTACACTTGATATAGATTACATATTCCTTTAAGAATATTTCTGGAAAATTGGGTAGGCACGGTGCTTTGCTAAAAGCCAACCATGTCTTGTAAATCGGTAAAAATATAGTACTAGGTACGTACGTGTTCGGATAGTCCGACGACCGGATTTACTGCCAACATATCCAGGGATCTCATGGGTCGGTTCCCGAAGATTCACTGATGACGTATGACTCGCACATAATTAATCTGGGATTAATTATAAGAGAGAGAAAATTAATCTAGGATTAATTACGGAGAAATTTTATGTGGGATAAAATACTATTTAAAGAGAGAGAATGATTAATTTGGAATTAATCGGTAAAATAATATATTCGATATATTAAACGAAATTAGATTTCGACGCGGAATTAAAATTGGATTTTAATTTGGCTGAATGAATTAATTTAGAATTAATTCGCTAGCGATGTGAATAGTAATTTTGCTAGGCATAATTATTTAATTAAATTTGATTTAATTACGTCGTAACGGAAAAATTCGTTAATAAGGAATTAACGAACCCGAGCCCGGAATGTGTTTTCGAGGCCACTCCGATTTTGAAACATGTGCGACCATAAGTCACATCGCTTGTCACTCACCTGTCACTTTAGTGATGAATGTCAAGTCACCTTTTGGTGATTGACAACCAGTCACTATTCATGATAGTGGTGGTTGTGGGCAATAAGTGCTATTTTGCCTCCAAATTTGTTTTTTCCTCTTCTCCTATCTCCCTCACTCGGCATTGTGCCATTTCTCTCTCAAATTCTCTCATTGGCCGAGTGTTAAAATGAGTAAATGGAAGATTTTTTGCAAATCTTTCAAGATGCTAGCACATCCAAGGAGTTGTAGGCACTTCATTTTTACATGTACGTCCCGATGATGAGTCTCGTACAGAGGCACTACTCTTTAGGTTGCGGAAGTCGTGGGAAACGAATGTTGGAAGGGGAAATTCAGAATAAGTATGTCATCGGATTCAATTCACATGTTCACTGCTTTCGTTTGTGCTGCATTCGTAACATGTGACATCTGATACTGGATCGTATTACGAAATATATTGTATACTACGCCTGATACAGATTATATATATTCTTCGTTGAATATTTCTGGAGAATTGGGTAGACACGGTGTTTTCCTAGAAGCCAACCATGTCTTGTAAATCGGTAAGAATGTGGTACGGGGTACGCACGTGTTCGGATAGTCCGATGACCGGATTTACTGCCAACATATCCAGGGATCTCTTGGGCCGCTTCCCAAAGATTCACCGATGACATTTGACTCGAACAGAATTAATCTGGGATTAATTATGAGAGAGAGAAAATTAATCTAGGATTAATTGCGGCAAGAATTTATCTGGGATAAAATTCGAATAGAAGAGAGAACGCGATTAATTTGGAATTAATCGATTAAATAATATATTGGATATATTAATTGAAATTAGATTTCAAAGAGAAATTAAAATTAGATTCTAATTCGGGGCGAACGAATTAATTTGGAATTAATTCTTAAGTGACTTTCGTAATAATTTTGTTAGGTATTATTATTTAATAAAATTGGATTTAATTACGTCGCGACGGAAAATTCGTTTAATCGGATTAAACGAACTCGAGCCCGAAGTGTGTTGGGCAAGCCAACTTGAATTTTGAATTTAAGTGGTGGGGCCCACTAACTTACATCAATTGACAACAAGTTGATGGTGGTAGTTGAGAGCATTTAATGTATCTTACATAGCACACTTTGCCTTTTGCTTTTTTGAAAAGCATATACACTTTTTTGCAAGTTGACTTTGGTATTAGGTTTTTAGAAAACAAAATATCAACTTCATCTTCTCTCTTCCTCCTCCAAAGCCGAGAATTATCCCTCTCCTATTGGAAATTTTGTTTCAAAATTTCAAGCTTGCTAGTACATTTGGAGTTGATTAAGGTGGTAGAGAAACTCACCCTTGGGTTGGAAACACTCACACAAAGCTTGGAGCTTCCAACAAACATACAAATTTATTGAAATCTACATCCGATCAATGTAAATTTTTCCTCAACTCTCTTGATCATTCACACAAAATATCATGACTTAGAGACCTTGGGCATGTCTAGGACACTAACACCTCCCCCCCCCACACGCCTAACTAGAACCTTGGGGCATTAAGTCTCGCCGTCCCCCAAGTCACTGAACTAGAGACAAGAGAGCTAATAAATGCTGACATCCTAGCCATGAAACAGGGATTTAGGGGCATCATGTATTACTGTCTCCCTAGTCCAGAAATAACAGGTGCACATGTCTCCTATATCAGTCAATTCCAAAAGTCTTTGAGATTAGGTTTTTCCCCCAATTTATAAAAAAATTCATAAAAGAAAGCATCTCAAAATATTAAAAACATGATAACATTTCTCAACTGGTCTACAAAAAATTTTAGCTTGTCAAATCATTTTGGCAACTTGGTCTCATCTCAAAGTATCAATAAATATAAATAAACTCATATAACTTTATAAAATCAATAAAACATTATGATAATAAAAAATCCACTCACAGATTTAAAAAATGATTGGCACTACTTCACGGTGTCGAAGAAAGTCGTGGTTTATATCGATAATCTATAATTGATAAACTTTATTAGAATATAAGTTATGAGATATGGTTCTGATCAATAAATAAAATATGCAATACATGAATACTTGACTTCGCTGAGTTACTAACTTATAAACGTGGTCTATGAATTTTTACGGGCTAAGGTTTGGAGTTACTCAAGTGTGGGAGCAGAAATTTAGATTCTATTAAGTCGTTGAAAACTCACTACTTAATGCCTAAATTTGAAAATTCGCTGTACTTAATTGAGAATGAATCATTGGTTGAAATTTAAATAGAATGGACCTTATTATGTCTAGTTCATGTCATATTTTACGGATCTCAATTTTGATTTCAAAAACTCAAGTTATAATCTAAAGTTCAGGGGTTGTTCAAGCTGAAAAATTGGGTGCAGTGGCAGCAGGTCACCCAACTTCAAAAATTCGTTTCGACCCCATCTTAGGTCTAAATATTCTAAAATTTTAATATGGGACTCCTTTATGTGTCTAATTTACATAGAAATTTACAATTAATCAATCAGACAAATATAACTCAATTTATAATCGACCAAACACAGTCTGTCCAGAACGAGACAGATGTTGATTTCGCTATCTATCTTCCTTATTTCACCGTTTAATTTAATATATTTAATCCAGCAACCCTCAACATAATTTCCACTATTACAAAAAATCTTCATAACTTATAGAACATGCTTATTTTCTTAATTTAATCCGAGTTTGGTATTACATTAGACACTTGGTGTGCGACATGCCTAAATTTCACCTTTCTTATAATTTTAGTTAACTCTATCCATATTTTACAGAACTATTTCACAACAACATGTTTTAAGTCTTCATAACACATATAAAAACAGCCCTCTCCATTCTATATAGCTTGGCTGAAAATCATCATCCTCGATGATCAAGAATATTCTTCAACATGAAACAAGTTAGATCAACTAAAACATTCATACATGACTAAACTAACATTCCATCATCAAAGCAACATTGAAATCTCATAGATCCTAATTTATTTCATTACCTAGGGTTTCCATAATTTGGGCATTCAGTAAAATCAAGCTCATTGCATGAGTAATATATCATAAGATACATGAAAATACATGCTACAAACTTTATTATAAGTTATATGCAAAGAGTTGGAAAGCTAAAGTTTTGGGCAATTTGGGATTTTTATTTTATATGCCCAAAACTAAAATTAAAGGATGGAAGGAGGATATGAAGCTTACTTGTGTGAAGATGAAGCTTGGAATCATCAAAATTTGTTTGAGAAATTGGAAACCTTTGAAGAACCCAAAATGGCATGAAAGAGCTCTCTCTTACCCGTTTCTTTTTTGAATTTTGAGGATGAATGAACAGTAGGGGGTTTATATAAGCAAAGGAATGATTTTTGAGTTGCAAGGAGTGGGTAGAAACTAAGCCATGTGATAAAATTTTAGGCAGTCACGTGTAACACTATAGTAGCCAAGAAAAACATAATAGTTGACTTAGTTATGGTCCACATTTGGAAAAAAATTCAACATAAAAGTTGTAGGTATCGGTCATATATTTTCGATGATATAAAATTCACTGAAATTGGACATCGTATGTAAAAGGTTATGGATAACATATTAAGGGCTATCTGGTATGGAACAGAAAAATAATTTTGTGCCGGAACTCCAATAGATTTATCGAATTTCATAAAATTAATCCCACGAGCATATTCACAGCCATTCATGATTTATATCATATATCACATCATGCACATCGAAGCGGTCATAGAAATTTATGTCAAAATTACCTACATACTACCCCCTTTAAATAGGATTCGTCCTCGAATCCCATTTAAGGTTGAAGTTCTGAAATTTGCTTAGACCTAAGATTCTGTGATGCTGAGTAACTTACCATAACTTACTTGAATCTACAAGTTGTTTCATAACCTATATGTTACCAATTGATTGTATTTTCTTAACCAAAACTGATTCACCAACTGTACCAAGCTACATTATGATGGTCATCCATATGCTGTTGTTTTATCATAGGATGATGTGATTTATATAATGGAAAATGTTTATCATGACTTGATGGACTCATGTAATATGATTCGGGGGTAAAATAATTCTTGTGGCGTGAACTAGAATATTCTTTCTTATCATGACCTATGTATGATTCTTGCTAGCTAGGTATCATACCACTTTTCCATTCTTCCGTTATCATATCTTTATCTTCTCTAATACCAATCAAGTCCTAATGACCTTTATTTCCCTGAATTTTAGCATACTTCGGGTTCTTTACCTTTTATTGTAATGTAATCTCTTTAAGGATCTCTCTAGTAAATAATGTTGTATGCATTCAGTTAATTGCCAAGGTTTCTCTACTAATTTTTGAATCTACTGTACAACTTCAGTATTAGTTATAAACCTCTATTATAGGAGAAACGACTGCATTACTAAATCCCTCAAAAGACTGCACTACTTAAAATAATATCCTTGAATCATGGTCTATTATACATAATCCCTAACTTATCTTATTTTGTTCTTAGTTTGAACGAAAATAATCATTACATTTGATTGTACCCAAAATCATTGATTGGATAGTTGGACTATAACAATCAATATAACTGGAAAGATTAGCGTCAGAGGACATAATCCTAGGTGAAAAATGTCTTTAACGACACAATTTTCCAGATTGGGAAATGAATCTCAGGATAGTCTTGGGAGCTTAGAAGTTACTCTATTGGATAGAGAAACCTCTCGGGCCTGAGCCCGGAGTTGAGAAAATAGTAGAACATGAGCTTTAGAAGACTCATTGTGATGATAACTTTGATGCTCAATCTGTTATGCTTGCCGCAATGACTCCTTAATTTCGTTGTCAGAACAAAGGATTGGATCCTTATAATATGATATTGAAATTGAAGGATCTTCATAGATCTTAGAAGTATGAATTGTAAAAGAAGCTCTTTCGCTCGCGCATGTCAGAGGGTACATCTGTCGTGTACTAGGTGTCGTAGATGATTGCTGACATTGAACAGCTAAGGTTAGCTGGGCATTACCTACGAGGTCGAGACTTCCATAGATTTGATCTTATAGTCTCTGCCCGATAGCTGGGGCGGGTTCATATTGAACCAAGAGAAAACTCTTGGAGAGTTAAAGGCTATGCTCAAGGAGGCATAGCCAGAGCTTCCAAAAGGGCAAGAAACGCAAGGCGCATCTTACTTCGACTTCCCAGAAGGCCAAGGATTGGCCGAAGGCTTCTGGGGGTGTGAAGAAAATGGGCAAACATAAAATCATCATAATTTTCTGGGAAGGCAAAGGACATATCCCAAGATGTCTGCCTAAATTGTGGCAAACGGGGTCACTGGAAGCGTGACTTCCATATGGACAAGGCATACATGAAGGAAGGCTCTGACTTCAGGTATGTTTGTTATAAACATGTCCACTACTGGTTTTAAAATTGGATTTTTAATACTGGATGTGGTACATACATATGTACTGATGTGCGGGATCTTTTGATTAGCAAGAGACTGGCTTCAGATGAGATCGAAAAATGATAAGTCGGAAACGGGACGAGAGTCACTATTTTGGCTGTGGAAACCTAAGTTTTAGAACTGCCATTTGGGCATGTACTTAAATTAGGAAACTGTTAAAATATACCTAGTTTGACTAGAAACATTATCTCTATATCTAGTTTAACCCGTTGTGGGCATACCTTTATGTTCCAGAACACCGAGTGTTTTGTTTATAAAAATAATATTGAGATATACACATTAGATGTGAATAACAGTATTTATATTTTGAATATAAACAAATCTCAAACACATAACATGACAAACAAATGGCTCAAACTGAATTAATCATATGAGACTTATTTATGACATTATTGTCTGGGACACATTAAACTAGACTCGTATATCCACACTTTCGAAGAGTGGATACTTGGACAGATTTGATCCTAATTCAAATAACGTTTGCGAATCTAGTTTATGAGGCAAAATGCCTAAAACGCCTTTTAGTGGTATGGGTGTATGTGCCACCGAGCTGTTTAACCCTCGTTCATGGTGACGTATGTGGGCCCATGTCTAGCTAGGCTAGAGGTGGTTATGAATACTTCATACCTTTACGGATGTTGCATTACGTTATAGTTATGTGTATCTTCTGAAACACAAGTCGGAAACTTTTGATATAATCAATAAGTTTCGACACAAAGTATAAAAATAGACCGGCAAAGTATTAAAACAATACGGTTGGACCGTGATGAAGAATACTTTTGCAATGAATTTCTCGATTACTTGAAAGAGTATGGTATTCTTTCACATTAAACTCCTCCCGGAACACCTCAATTGAGTGGTGTGTCCGAACAGAGAAACCGAAATTTGTTGGACATGGTAAGGTCAAGGATGAGTCGCTCTGAGCTACCAATTTCCTTCTAGGGATACGCATTGAACAGTGCAATACTTATTTTGAATAAGGTTCCATCAAAGTCTGTTGGACATACTCCATATGAAATATGGACATGAAAGAAACCAGGTTTTTCATTCCTGAAGATTTGGGGATGATGGGCATGTTAAACGTTTGTATGGTACCAAACTAGAACCCAAATCGGATAAGTGCCTATTTGTAATTGGTTATCCTAGGGAAACCAATTCCACCACTCACAAGAGAACAAATAAATTTGTTACTCTCCATGCGGTTTTCCTAAGAGGAATACCTAAATGTAGTGGTAAGTGGGAGAAAAGTAGAACTCGATGAAAGTCGCAGTAATACTGTTCCTGGCATTGACCAGCGTAAACACACACGTATAACGCAAGCGCACGTATCGTTCAAGTAGTATAAAAATATCGATCCCACGAGAACTTAATTCCTACTATTGTTATTAATTATTGAATCTATTTATTTACAGATATCTAATTAAATGAAGAAGAGAATGATTGTTTGATTGGTTGAAAGTGGTTTTACAAAATAAATAAATAAATAAAAAGACAAAAGAAAATACTAAGAAAAATAACAAAAGACACAAAGATCTAGGGTTGTGAATTATTCTAATATCTTTTAAAAGATGAAGTGATTATTTTATGTTTGTGTAATAAATCGGTTTACTAACCTGGAACACTAAATTATGCAAAAGCCTCTGTCGATGGTCAGACGCAAATACCCAGTTTAACCCAATTGAACCATATGTCTATGTCAACCAAATTATCTGGATTCATTAAGTTTAAGTTCCAATTATGGCTACCCCCGCCCGACAGGTATATGTCTATCCTGTAAGGAAATCTATTAAAAGGTTATCTATCCTCAAGGAAGATCGTGGGCTATTAAGTCTAAGGCTGAAACCTAAAATCCCTATGTCTAGTTCATTTTAGATTTACCACATCAATCTTATTGGTGATCAGACAACAAGAAGCATTAAGCTTAAGACTTAATAAGTAAACCTTTAAATTACCCAAACTATAAAATAACCCCTTATGAACCGGTGATATTAGAATTCATCACAACCCCAGATAACTAACACATAACTAGGGCTAGTAAAAACTTAAAAATAAAAGACATAAAATAAAAATGTTGAAAAGTAAAAGACATAAAGTAAAAGCTGAAAAGTAAATTGCTAAAAAGTAAATGCTGAAAGTAAATTGCTGAAAAGTAAATGCTGAAAGTAAATTGCTGAAAAGTAAATGCTGAAAGTAAATTGCTGAAAAGTAAATGCTGAAAGTAAATTGCTGAAAAGTAAATAAAGTAAAATTACAATAAAAGAAAATGCTGAGGTAAAAGGATCCACTTTTATTACTTCTATTTTAGATATCTCCCTTAATATAATATATTAACTTTGCATGATAATTACCAACCAGCCATATAGGCGGTATCCAGATTAAGTCAAATTAATAATTAATTACCAACCGACCAATCAGGCGGTATCCAGTTTAGTCAGGTTAAAAACCAATTTAAATAATTACCAACCGACCAATATAGCGGTATCCTCGTTAAGTCAGGTTTTAACTAGTTTATATATTATAATTAAGGGAGATTAATCTAAATATTAGTAATAAAAGTTTTACCTTTTACCCCAGCAAAAGGGGAGTTACCTCCTCATTACTGAAAAGTAAAAACTGAAAATTAAAGAAAGAAAAGTACAGTGCGTAAAAGTAAATTGCGGAAAGTAAAAACTGAAAAGTAAAGAAAAGAAAGTGCGAAAGCGGAAATTAATTACTAAAAGCTATAAATAAACAAACAAGATACAATCTTCTTAGTATTCTTAAGGAATTCCTTAGAAGAAAGTATGAATCTTACAAATGAAATGACTTGGTATTTATAGGCAAAATTTTGCCTCCATCAAATCATCCACCAAATCAATTATTAATTGCTCCACTAATCTCTTATCATGTTTGGTGATGATTTGATAATTTTTATTATTTATTTATTAATTTATTTTTTGCTTTGAAAATGATTGAAAGTGACTTTAATAATTACACACTACAAACTTCTGGATGGTTCACCAATTTCGGGCATGAAATCTTCCGAATTCGAAATTATTTTGTCTTTCAAAGTTGTAGATCTTTGAGTCTTCTTTAATCTGGAACTTGAATCAGCTCAATCCAATATCTGAGTACAAAGTTATGCCCAAAATACGAAAGATGCGCAAAACTGGAATTTCCAAAACTGCACTTCGTCAAAACGCCCTTTCAAATTTCCAATCTCCAAAATTAAAATATCAAGTCCAATAATTACCATTATTTGACCCATATTTCATCCTAAATGATTTCATTGAGACCCGATATTATTTTATCTGCAAAATAAACTAAAACACATCAAAACGTTCATCAAACCCGAGAAACTAAACAAAATATTAAGTTAAGAGGCGGTAAATATTGATATATTTTCCGCTCATCACACCCCCAAACCTAACATTTTGCTAGTCCTCGAGCAAAACAACAAAATAAAATTAAAATTAAACTAATCCACTTTCGTAGGGATCACGGTTGCATTTAGCATATGCAACAAGCCTTTAAACCCCTAGGTGTCCCTAATGGACGAGTTGTAGTCTCGTGAGGGCTTACAGTAACGATACCCACAAACGTTTTACAAAAGTAAAAAGATAATAAAACTAATGCACACAAAAGCAAAAAGACAAGAGAAAATAGAATAAAGAAGTTAGTGACTAATCAGGTGAAACTTCTACTCGAAGTCAATAGTTGTTTTGTTTCATTCTAAATTACAGAATAAGTAAATTCTCCGATTATTTTTACCATTCTTCATATACACAGCCAACAAAATATTAAACAACTCATTTTTGCCCACAACAGTCATAAGTGCAGTTGATAAGAGAGTAATATTTTTGTCCTAAAGTTCTATTAGATTAACACCTTTTGGTAGCAATGAAATAATTTTTCTCATTTTTTGATTTTTTCTTTGATTTTTTTTTTCTATTTTTTATTTATATACAATATCTTCCATCTATGTAACGAGTGTTGGGTCGGTGGCTCCCAAACCAGTTGGCTTTAGGGCACCAGGTGTTAAGACACCCCTACGGACTTAATTACCTAGACTTCAGATATAAATATATATATATATATATATATATATTTTTGTAGCATCTTCGATCCATGTAGCGAGCTTTGGGCCAGTGACTCCCAAACCAGTTGGTTTTAGGGCACTAGGTGTTAAAACACCCTTACAGACTTAATAACTTGGATCTCGGATTTTTTTTTTTTTTACTCCATTGCTTTTTGAGATGTTTCTTCCAATTAAACTAGAGCACTGAATATTACAAACTTTTCAATTTTAGCTCATGTCCGTATGTTACTATATATGTTGATAATATCTGCTAACTGAACATATGAAGATTCCTTTTAGTCCGTTTTAAGGAGAATTCACAAATTAAATAATTCAAAAGGAAATAAAAACAATTAACTTATTTCGAAAATAGGCTTGAGATACGTCTCAGGAGTAGAAACTCTTACTCAGCTATCTCTTACCAATTTCACATTTTAGTCAAAAAAAAAACACACAAAAAAAAAAAAAACACAAAAATATTTTTGTAATTTTTGAAAATTTTCCAATTTTTTTGTATTTTTCGAAAAATTTTGGACTAAAAATAAAAACAACACACAAACTAAAAACAAGGTACTGATCAACTAATTCCTCCCCCAAACCTAAATGAGACATTGTCCCCAATGTCTTAAACAGTAAAATGAGAGTTAAGAAGGTTGTACCTGGTTAGCTGAAAATCTATAGGAAATTAAAGGTTAAGATCCAGATTAATCCGACGCCTCTTACCACGATCGTCCTCGGACCAATTTATCTTTGAAAGGATAGGGTCAACTTGTGGTTCATAGGCTATGAGTTGGTCTATTAGATCTGGAGCAGTTCTAGCAGTGAAGATGAGTTCTTTCATAGGTTTTGACACGAACCCATTTCTTCGGGCATCATCAAGAAACACACAAAGAAAATCATAAAATCCATAAACGTTAAGCAGTCCAAGCGGTTTCTGGTGTATGTTCAGGTTCGCCCAAGATAGAACTATAAAAACTTCCTCCAATGTGCCCAAGCCACCTGGCAAAGCGATAAAAGCATCAGCACGGTTAATCATTTCTACCAGTCGTTCAGACATACCTGGCACGATCAGTTCCTCTCCGTTTGATGATCCAATAAGATTTGCCTCTGCCAAGGGTTTTGGGATGATTCCCAAAACATGACTGCTCCTTCCTGTACAGCCTTTGAAACGATCCCCATAAGTCCGAGATTGCCTCCGCCATATATTAATTGCATATTCCTTGTAGCTAAGACTCGACCCAATTCATGTGCTGCTTCTATGTATTGTGGCTTAGTACCAACACTACTACCGCAAAACACGCAGATGTTTTCAACTCGTCTTCTTGAAGTGGCTTCCATTTTTTTTTTGTATTTCTTTTTCAACTCTGGATGCCTTCAAATGTGCAATGACGGGCTGAATTTATAGTACCTGAAAAAGGGTGAGTAATAATAGCACTAATATCTTCCAAAGGACAATTGTTAGCTAAACAACAAAAGAGATCGTGAAAGGTCAAAAAGTATGGATCCTGTCTACGAAGATAAATATAATTACAATAGAAAAGCGAATCAAAGCAATAATTAAGGCAACGGAATTGTGTACGCAATACGCCACTCGCTTAGTATAAATTCATTAGGATGTGTCTCTAGATTTCATTCCTTACTCAGCTATCGCTAATGAATTGTTTCTCATCTTTGATTGCCAAACACAGTTCCTTCTGTCTTAAATTGCTTCGTTTGTGCCTTTCCCTACAAAAATAACACACATAATTAAAAAGTTCACACAAAATATGAAAACAAATTACAACAAATTGCATGGGTTGCCTCCCTGCTAGCGCTAAATTTTTCGTCTTCAGCCAGACGTGACTGAAATTCATCTGTTAAGGAGGTTTCAATGTCGTTTTGGATGTCTGATTAAAGACAATCCCGTGAGCGTTGCTTTTGAAGGGTCTCTTCCAACGATAAAGTGGCAAAAGAGTTTTGTCTCATTCAGTGCTCGTGCCACCTTTTTGCTCCTTGTTACTCCAGTGGTTCCTGCAAAGAAAGAAAGAAAATCAGGAGGTCTCGTATGATGCTTGACTTGGAATGGAAATTCCATTCTGTCAAGCTTCTGGTTGATATCTTTGATTTGTACTCCCCAAAACAGCGATTTGTTCTCCTGAATGCTCTGGATCTTTATTAAGGTCAAACATTTGCTCCTCCATTTGCTTTGTTTCTTGCTCCACCTTCTCTTCACAGATGTATTTTAAAATTTCCATATTCAACTCTTTATCTGTCATCTGTGAAATACATGTTTCAAAATTTCAACCTGAGGATGAAAAGAAATGTCAGATTTAAGGTCTTCATCCTCTAATATGACTGGAATGGATGGTTCAGATAGATCTTCTTCAAACATCATGTTAAAGCATGCTCCAAGATCTTCATTTTGAGGATTGAAAGTTTAATCCTCCGTTGTTGGAGCAGTTGGTACAAAAAGATCAGCTTCATCTTCGTCAGAATCTGAATAATAAAAGTCAAATTGAGACTTTGCTGGTTCGGGCTCCTGAACTGATACCTCTGGTTGTTGATACTGCTCAGCCTCCTCCTCTGTTAAGGTGTCATTGTAAAATGATTGGTACTCGAAGGCTTCATTAGTGTCATCCGAAACTGGTTCTTGAGGTATGTAGTTCTGGTTTTCTGTGAATTGTCTCATTTGATCTGTCATCCTCTGAATGAATTCTGATTGTCTCTGAATACTTTCCAATTGATTATGGCTTGTTTCAAGCACTGTATCCAACTTTTCATCCCGTTTCTGGAACCAATCTTTGAGCATGTCAAACAATGATTCTTCCTCTGATTGTTCTGGTTCTTGATAAAAATCATAGGTGGATGGTGGATAAGATGGAAAATATGATGGTTCTTCGTACCATGAAGGATTTTGATAGCTCTGCCACCCTGGATTGTAGTTGTACTCGCAATAATTACTTGGGTGGTTACCGTCACATATCTCGCATCTCTCATTGCATTATGTTGAGCAAATGTGGTATGCTTGGTTCTGTCATCCAGTGATAATTGTTGGGCTGGACACCAGGCCTCAGAAAACCGGACTGTTGCTCCCAGATTGGGGGGTGTATCTTCTATGTAAAGCTCGTGATCTCTCAATCTCCCAATAATGTTCCATTTTTTCAATCACCTGAAAACAGAAGAAGAAATAAAAATTACAAATAAAGAAAATTAGATACAAGTAAATTAGATAGCTTCAAAATTAATAACTCAAGAAATATAAGTCCCTGGCAACGGCGCCAAAAACTTGATCGGCGTAAACACACACGTATAACGCAAGCGCACGTATCGTTCAAGTAGTATAAAAATATCGATCCCACGAGAACTTAATTCCTACTATTGTTATTATTATTGAATCTATTTATTTACAGATATCTAATTAAAGAAGAAGAGAATGATTGTTGATTGGTTGAAAGTGGTTTTACAAATAAATAAATAAATAAAAAGACAAAAGAAAATACTAAGGAAACTAAACAAAAGACACAAAGATCTAGGGTTGTGAATTATTCTAATATCTTTTAAAAGATGAAGTGATTATTTTATGTTTGTGTTAATAAATCGGTTTACTAACCTGGAACACTAAATTATGCAAAAGCCTCTGTCGATGGTCAGAGGCAAATACCCAGTTTAACCCAATTGAACCATATGTCTATGTCAACCAAATTATCTGGATTCATTAAGTTTAAGTTCCAATTATGGCTACCCCCGCCCCCAGGTATATGTCTATCCTGTAAGGAAATCTATTAAAGGGTTATCTATCCTCAAGGAAGATCGTGGGCTATTAAGTCTAAGACTGATGAAACCTAAAATCCCTATGTCTAGTTCATTTTAGATTTACCACATCAATCTTATTGGTGATCAGACAATAAGAAGCATTAAGCTTAAGACTTAATAAGTAAACCTTTAAATTACCCAAACTATAAAATAACCCCTTATAAACCGGTGATATTAGAATTCATCACAACCCCAGATAACTAACACATAACTAGGGCTAGTAAAAACTTAAAAATAAAAGACATAAAATAAAAATGCTGAAAAGTAAAAGACATAAAGTAAAAGCTGAAAAGTAAATTGCTTAAAAAGTAAAGGCTGAAAGTAAATTGCTGAAGTAAATGCTGTGAAAGTAAATTGCTGAAAAGTAAATAAAGTAAAATTACAATAAAAGAAAATGCTGAGGTAAAATGGATCCACTTTTATTACTTCTATTTTAGATATCTCCCTTAATATAATATATTAACTTTGCATGATAATTACCAACCAGCCATATAGGCGGTATCCAGATTAAGTCAAATTAATAATTAATTACCAACCGACCAATCAGGCGGTATCCAGTTTAGTCAGGTTAAAACCAATTTAAATAATTACCAACCGACCAATATGGCGGTATCCTCGTTAAGTCAGGTTTTAACTAGTTTATATATTATAATTAAGGGAGATTAATCTAAATATTAGTAAAAAAGTTTTACCTTTTACCCCAGCAAAAAGGGAGTTACCTCCTCATTACTGAAAAGTAAAAACTGAAAATTAAAGAAAGAAAAGTATTGTGCGTAAAAGTAAATTGCGGAAAGTAAAAACTGAAAAGTAAAGAAAAGAAAGTGCGAAAGCGGAAATTAATTACTAAAAGCTATAAATAAACAAATAAGATACAATCTTCTTAGTATTCTTAAGGAATTCCTTAGAAGAAAGTATGAATTTTACAAATGAAATGGCTGGTTGGTATTTATAGGCAAAATTTTGCCTCCATCAAATCATCCACCAAATCAATTATTATTGCTCCACTAATTGCTCCACTAATTGCTCCACCAAATCCATTATTAATTGCTCCACTAATCTCTTATCATGTTTGGTGATGATTGATAATTTTTATTATTTATTTATTAATTTATTTTTTGCTTTGAAAATGATTGAAAGTGACTTTAATAATTACACACTACACACTTCTGGATGGTTTATCAACTTCGGGCATGAAATCTTCAGAATTCAAAATTATTTTTCTTTCAAAGTTGTAGATCTTTGAGTCTTCTTTAATCTGGAACTTGAATCATCTCAATCCAATATCTGAGTACAAAGTATGCCCAAAATACGAAAGATGCGCAAAACTGGAATTTCCAAAACTACACTTCGTCAAAACGCCCTTTCAAATTTCCAATCTCCAAAATTAAAATATCAAGTCCAATAATTGCCATTATTTGACCCATATTTCATCCTAAATGATTTCATTGAGACCCGATATTATTTTATCTGCAAAATAAACTAAAACACATCAAAACGTTCATCAAACCCGAGAAACTAAACAAAATATTAAGTTAAAGGGGCGGTAAATATTGATATATTTTCCGCTCATCAGGCACCGATCCACTTATGGAACACGAACAGTTCATCAGGGATGAATCTGTACCACAATCTTCTAATATTCAAGAACCTCGTAGGTCGGAGAGAGTTAGGAAACAACCTAAGAGGTATGGGTTTCTGATCTCACCTCATGTAGATGTCAATCTTATTGAGGAAGACGAATTGACTACGTATGAGGAAATAATACAAGGTATCGACTCTGGTTTATGGAAAAGTGCAATGAAGTCCGAAATGGATTCCATGTATATCAACCAAGTTTGGATACTGGTTGATGTACCAGAAGGCATTGTGCCTATTAGTAGCAAATGGGTCTTCATGGTGAAGACATACATGGATGGCAACATACAAACGTACAAAGCTAGGCTTATAGCGAAAGGAAATCTTCATCAACATGGTATCGATTATGATGAAACCTTTTACCTGTTGCCATGATTAAATCCATTCGGATAATGCTTGCTATTGCTGTATATTTTTTTTATGAAATATGGTAGATGGTCGTCAAAACCACTTTCCTAACGGAAACCTTTTGGAGGATGTTTTTTACAACACCCTGACGGTTTTATCGTGCCGAAACATGCAAATAAGGTTTGCAAGTTAATTCGACCCATTTATGGATTGAAACAAGCATTATGTTCTTGGAACCAATGTTTTGAACAAATCATAATGGTATATGGTTTCATTCAAAACGAAGATGATTCTTGTGTATATATGAAGGTTACTGGGAGCGCACTGACAATGATTGTCCTATATATTGATGATGTATTGCTTCTTAGTATTGACATTCCCATATTAAAATTGGTGAAAGCTTAGCTTTCATTAAAATTCTCCATGGAATACTTGGGAGATGCAACCTTTATTCTAGGAATAAAGATCTACTGAGATAGATCTAAAAGTTGTTGGCACTCTCCCAGAACTTGTACATTGAAAAACATGTACACGACCTGGTGTCTTATATACTTTGAGCATATGGAGTCACAATCAGGCCGATCCAGGTGATTGTCACTGGATTGATGTTAAGAACATCTTTTAGTATCTTAGATGAACAAATGATGCTTTCTTAATTTATGGAGATGGAGAACTTGAGGTGACTGGATTCACCGTTGCAAGTTTCCGAACCGATGAAGACGACTTTGAGTCGCAATAAGGGTACGTAATTTTGTTTGAACAACGGAACAGTGAGCTGGAAATCTTCCAAGCAAGATATTGTAGTTGATTCAACAACAAAGTGGAATATATTGCTGCGGCTGAGGCAGCAAAAGAAGCCTTTTGGATCTATAAAATTCCTAATTAGATTAGGAAGTAGTTCTGTTAGCAGCTGAGCTAGGCTACAGTACAGGCTAAAGAATTACGGTCTCATCAATGATCCAAGTATGTACTTCGACGATTTCATCTGATCCGTGAGATCATACATCATGGTGATGTCAAGATTAAAAGATCGTTTCAGATGATAATCTTACAAATCTGCTGACGAAAGCGATATCTCAGCATAAGCTTGAGCGATCCGTAAATAGTTCAGAAGTAGGACACTTGAGTGATTGGCTATAGGCCAAGGGGGAGATTGTTGGACGATTATGACCCATAGCATCACTATTTTGTAAAAAACATGATGTTCTTGTACAAAATTAACTATGTGACAAAGAAAATTGTTATTTTAGCATTTGTAATTGGATTACTTGGATATATAAATGATAAAAGTCCTTATGATTAGTTCCGGATTAATAAGATATGAGACAATATTAATCCACGAAAGGTTTAATCATTAAATATCCCTAGTCGTAGTATTATCGAGACTGGACATCGATAATGCGGAATAAGCTAGTATTGCACTTGTGCACGTTATGCAAACGTAATTGCATAGTTCTCATATATTTGGGTATTGGATACTCATGCAAGTGCAATAGGAGGTTCTGTTTGCCGATGGTACAGAAACAGCTTCGCTCTGGATAAACCCTTCGGAATCCCATTGGTAGTATGACTATGTGTCTATGGGAATCCGAATTAGGGTAGGTGTATTTGATCTTAACCTGAGACTTGCATCGCTAATACTTGCGACAATCAGTACGCTTTGGTTTTGGTCGTCCGGGGCTTTAATATGTTATGTGTACGCCTCTTCAGGGTTTACTGAGAATCGTAGTGTATTGGGTGTGATGTCAAGATGGAAGTATCACTTCAGTCATATGGAGATGATGATCACGCAGGGATACAGAACTGGTACTCTTAAATACTGCAGTTATCGGGATAATATGACAAGGTCATGATTATCCGATTAAAGAGACTAGTTGCTAGTGATCTTATATATGCTTCGTACGGGACAGACACAATTCTAGCCCCAGGCCAAGCACGTGACATCCGATACTGGATCGTAATACGCAATACAATGTATACTACGCTTGATAAAGATTACATATTCTTCGTTGAATATTTTTGGAGAATTGGGTAGGCACGGTGCTTTGCTAGAAGCCAACCATATTTTGTAAATCGGTAAGAATGTGGTACAGGGTACGCACGTATTCGGATAGTCCGATGACCGTATTTACTACCAACATATCCATGGATCTCTTGGGTCGCTTCCCAAAGATTCACCGATGAGATTTGACTCGAAAAGAATTAATCTGGGATTAATTATGAGAGAGAAAATTAATCTGTGATTAATTACGGCAATAATTAATCTGGGATTAATTATCAGAGAAAGAATTAATCTGGGATTAATTACGTCGAGAATTTATCTGGGATTAAATTCATCGAGATGAGAGAACGCGATTAATTTGGAATTAATCGGTTAAAATAAATTTAATAGTGAAATTGGATTTTTCTATTTAATTTATTTAATTGGGCTAAAATAATATATTAGATATATTAATTGAAATTGGATTTCAATGCAGAATTAAAATTGGATTTTAATTCGTGCGAACGAATTAATTTGGAATCAATTCGTAAGCGACTTCCGTAATAATTTTACTAGGCATTATTATTTAATTAAATTAGATTTAATTACGTCGCAACGGAAAATTCGTTTAATCTGATTAAACGAACCCGAGCCCGAAGTGTGTTTAGCGACCCAACTTGAATTTTGAATTTAAGTGTGGGACCCACCAACTTACATCAACAAGTCATTTGATGATGGAAGTCTAGTCACCTTTTTGGTGACGGAAGTGGGTGAATGCATTTAATGTATTTTTTCTCAAACACACTTAATTGGTTTTTTTGGAAAAACATTAGACAACGTTTTACAAGTTGAAAAACTCTCTCTATCTCCTCCCTCTCTAATAACCGAATACTCTTTTCTTCTTCCTTGAATTTTTGCTTCAAAAATTCACAATTGCTAGCACTTTGGGAGTCAATTAAAGGTGATAGGGAAACTCACCCATGAGTTTGGAACAACATAGAAGGCTTGGAGCTTCCAATAAAGAAATAATTTTTGAAATCCTAAATCCGATTGATGTGAGTTTTTTCGCAAACTTCTTGATTAATTCACACACGAATCACACTTAGAGATCATTGGCATGTTCTAGGAACACTAACATGGACTCCTCCCGGAACACCTCAATTGAACGGTGTGTCCGAACAGAGAAACCAAACTTTGTTGGACATGGTTAGGTCAATGATGAGTCGCACTGAGCTACTAATTTCCTTCATGGGATACGCATTGAACAGTGCAATATTTATTTTGAATAAGGTTCCAACAAAGTTTGTTTGACAGACTCCATATGAAATATAGACGGGAAAGAAATCGGATTTCTCATTCCTGAAGATTTGGGTATGCTGGGCATATATTAAACGTTTGGATGGTGCCAAACTAGAACCCAAATCGGATAAGTGCCTATTTGTAATTGGTTATCCTAGGCAAACTAAAGGATATTATTTCCACAACCTATAAGAGAACAAAATATTTGTTGCTCTCCATGCGGTTTTCCTTATAGGAATTCCTAAATGCAGTGGTAAATGGGAGGAAAGTAGAACTCGATGAAAATCGGAGTGATACTGTTCCAGGCACCGATCCCCTCAAGGAACAAGAACAGTTCATCAGGGATGAGACTGTTCCACAATCTTCTAATACACAAGAACCGCGTAGGTTGGAGAGAGTCAGAAAACAACCTAAGAGGTATGGGTTTCTGATCTTACCTCATGTAGATATTAATCTTATTGAGGATAATGAACCGGCTACGTATGAGGAAGCGATACAAGGTATCAACTCCGCTTTATGGCAAGAGGCCATGAAGTCCGAAATGGATTCCATGTATACAACCAAGTTTGGACACTGGTTGATGTACCAGAAGGCATTGTGCCTATTGGTAGCAAATGAGTCTTCATGGTGAAGACACACATGGATGGCACCAAGCAAACGTACAAAGCTAGGCTTGTAGCGAAAGGGTATCGTCATCAACATAGTGTTGATTACGCTGAAATTTTTTACCCATTTCCATGATTAAATCCATTCGGATAATGCTTGCTATTGCTACATATTTCAATTATGAAATATGGCAGATGGACGTCAAAACCATTTTCCTTAACGAAAACCTTTTGGAGGATGTTTATATGCAACAGCCTGACAATTTTGTCATGCCAAAACATGCAAACAATGTTTGCAAGTTAAATCGATCCATTTATGGATTGAAGCAAGCAATGCGTTCTTGGAACCAACGTTTTTGATGAGATCATAATGGTATATGGTTTCATTCAAAACGATGATGATTCTTATGTATATAAGAAGGTTAGTGGGAGCGCACTGACATTGATTGTCCTATATGTTGATGATGTATTGCTTCTTAGCAATAACATTCCAATATTAAAATCGGTGAAAGCTTGGCTTTCATTAAAATTCTCCATGAAATATTTGGCAGAGGTAACCTTTATTCTAGGAATAAGGATCTACTAGGATAGATCTAAAAGTTGTTGGCACTCTCCGAGAACTCGTACATTGATAAATATGTATGTGACCTGGTGTCTCATATGCTTTGAGCATCTGCAGTCACTATCAGGCCGATCTAGGTGATGGTCACTAGATTGATGTTAAGAACTTCCTTTAGTATCTTAGACGAACTAAGGATGCATTCTTAGTCTATGAGAATGAGAAATTGAGGTGATTGGGATCACCGATGCAAGTTTCCAAACCGATAAAGACGACTATAAGTCGCAATAAGGGTACATATTTTATTTGAACAACAGAACAGTGAGCTGGAAATCTTTCAAGCAAGATACTATTGCCGATTTAACAACAAAAGCGGAATACATTACTGCAGCTTAGGTAGCAAAAGAAGCATTTTGGATCTATAAAATTCCTAATTGGATTAGGATTAGTTCTGTTAGCAGTTGAGCTGGGCTATAGCACAGGCTAAGGAATTATGGTCTCATCCATGATCCAAGTATGTACTTCGACGGTTTCATCTGATTCGAGAGATCACATATCGTGGCGATGTGAAGATCGAAAAATCATTTCAGATGATAACCTTGCAGATCCGCTGATGAAAGCTAAATCTCAGCAAAAGTTTGAGCGACCCGTACATAGTTCAGGTGTTGGACACTTGAGTGATCGGCTATAGGCGAAGTGGGAGATTGTTGGACAATTATGACCCATAGCATGACTATTTGTAAAAGACATGGTGTTCTTTGTATAAATTAACTATGTGACAAAGGAAATTGCTCTTTTATCATTTTGTAATTGGATTACATGGATATATAAATGATAATAGTCCATATGATTAGTACCGAATTAGTAAGATATGAGAGAGTATTAATCCACGAAAGCTTTAATCATTAAATATCCCTAGTCGTAGTATTATCGACACTGGACATGGATAATGCGGAAAGGGCTAGTATTACACTTGTGCGCTTATGGAAGCTTAATGGAATAGTTCTCATATATTTAAGTATTGGATACTTATGCAAGTGTGATAGGAGGTTCTGTTAGCCGTTGCACCGGGAACAGCTTCGCTCTGGATAGAACCGGGAACAGCTTCGCTCTGGATAGACCCCTCGGAGTCTCATTGGTAGTATGACTATATGTCTTTGGGAATCCGAATCAGGGTAGGTGTATGTGGTCTTAACCTGAGAATTGCATCGCTAATACTTGCGACAATTAGTATACTTTGGTTTTGGTCATCCGGAGCTTTAACAGGTTCTGTGTACGCCTCTTCTGGGTATACTGAGAATCGTAGTGTATTGGGTGTGATGTCAAGATGGAAGTATCACTTCAGTCATATGGAGATGATGATCACGTAGGGATACAGAACTAGTACTCTTAAATAATGCAGCTATCGGGATAATATGACTAGGTCATGATTATCCGATTACAGAGACTAATTGCTAGTGATCTAATATATGCTTCGTACGGGGAAGACACAATTCCAACCCTAGGCCTAACATAAGACATCTGATACTGGATCGTATTACGCAATACATTGTATATTACGCCTGATACAGATTATATATATTCTTCGTTGAATATTTCTGGAGATTTGGGTATACACGGTGCTTTCCTAGAAGCCAACCATGTCTTGTAAATCGGTAAGAATGTGGTACGGGGTAAGCACTTGTTCGGATAGTCCGATGACCAGATTTATTGCCAACATATCCAGGGATCTCTTGGGTCGCTTCCCAAAGATTCACCGATGACATTTGACTCGAACAGAATTAATCTGGATTAATTATGAGAGAGAGAAAATTAATCTAGGATTAATTGCGACAATAATTTATCTGGGATAAAATTTGAATATAAGAGAGAACGCGATTAATTTGGAATTAATCGATTAAATAATATATTAGATATATTAATTGAAATTAGATTTCAAAGTGGAATTAAAATTAGATTTTAATTCGGGGCGAACGAATTAATTTGGAATTAATTCGTAAGCGACTTTCGTAATAATTTTACTAGGTATTATTATTTAATTAAATTGGATTTAATTACGTCGCGACGGAAAATTCGTTTAATCGGATTAAACAAACTCGAGCCCGAAGTGTGTTGGGCAAACCAACTTGAATTTTGAATTTATGTGGTGGGGCCCACTAACTTACATCAATTGACAACAATTTAATGGTGGTAGTTGAGAGCATTTAATGTATCTTACATAGCACACTTTGCCTTTGGCATTTTGGAAAAGCATATACAGTTTTTGCAAGTTGACTTTGGTATTAGGTTTTTAGAAAACAAAATATCAAACTTCATCTTCTCTCTTCCTCCTCCAAAGCCGAGAACTCTCCCTCTCCCATTGGAAATTTTGTTGCAAAATTTCAAGCTTTCTAGCACATTTGGAGTTGATTAAGGTGGTAGAGAAACTCACCCTTGGGTTGGAAACACTCACACAAAGCTTGGAGCTTCCAACAAACATACAAATTTATTGAAATCTACATCCGATCAATGTAAGTTTTTCCGTAACTCTCTTGATCATTCACACACAATATCATGACTTAGAGACCTTGGGCATGTCTAGGACATTAACACCTTCCCCCCACACGCCTAACTAGTACCTTGGGGCATTATGTCTCGCTGCCCCCCAAATCACTGAACTAGAGACAGGAAAGCTAATAAATGTTGACATCCTAGCCCTGAAATAGGGATTTAGGGGCATCATGTACTACTGTCTCCCTAGTCCTGAAATAACAGGTGCACATGTCTGCTGTATCTGTCAATTCCAAAAGTCTTTGAGATTAGGTTTTTCCCCCAATTTATAAAAAAGTTCATAAAAGAAAGCATCTCAAAATATTAAAAACATGATAACATTTCTCAACTGATCTACAAAAAAATTTAGCTCGTCAAATCATTTTGGCAACTTGGTCTCATCTCAAAGTATCAATAAATATAAATAAACTCATATAACTTTATAAAATCAATAAAACATTATGAAAATAAAAAATCAACTCCCAGATTTAAAAACTGATTGGCACTACTTCATGGTGTCGAAGAAAGTCGTGGTTTACATCGATAATCTATAATTGATAAACTTTATTAGAATATAAGTTATGAGATATGGTTCTGATCAATAAATAAAATATGCAATACATGAATACTTGACTTCGCTGAGTTACTAACTTATAAGCGTGGTCTATGAATTTTTGTGGGCTAAGGTTTGGAGTTACACAAGTGTGGGAGCAGAAATTTAGATTCTATTAAGTCGTTGAAAACTCACTACTTAATGCCTAAATTTGAAAATTCGCTGTACTTAATTGGGAATGAATCATTGGTTAAAATTTTAATAGAATGGACATTATTGTGTCTAGTTCATGTCAGATTTTACGGATCTCAATTTTGATTTCAAAAACTCAAGTTTGAATCTAAAGTTCAGGGGTTGTTCAAGCTGAAAAATTGGGTGCAATGGCAGCAGGTCACCCAACTTCAAAAATTCGTTTCGACCCCATCTTAAGTTTAAATATTCTAAACTTTTAATATGAGACTCCTTTATGTGTCTAATTTACATAGAAATTTACAATTAATCAATCAGACATATATAACTAAATTTATAATCGACCAAACACAGCATGTCCAGAACGAGACAGATGTTGACTTTGCTACCTATCTTCCTTATTTCACCGTCTCATTTAATACATTTAATCCAGCAACCCTCAACATAATTTCCACTATTATAAAAAATCTTCATAACTTATATAACATGCTTAATTTCTTAATTTAATCCGAGTTTGGCATTACATTAGACACTTGGTGTGCGACATGCCTAAATTTCACCTTTCTTATAATTTTAGTCAACTCTATCCATATTTTACAGAACTATTGCACAACAACATGTTTTAAGTCTTCATAACACATATAAAAATAGCCCTCTCCACTCTATGTAGCTTGGCTGAAAATCATCATCCTCGATGATCAAGAAAATTCTTCAACATGAAACAAGTTAGATCAACTAAAACATTCATACATGACTAAACTAACATTCCATCATCAAAGCAACATTGAAATCTCATAGATCCTAATTTATTTCATTACCTAGGGTTTCCATGATTTGAGAATTCAGTAAAATCAAGCTCAAAGCATGAGTAATATATCATAAGATACATGAAAATACATGCTACAAACTTTATTATAAGTTATATGCAAAGAAATGAAAAGCTAAGGTTTTGGGCAATTTGGGATTTTTATTTTCTATGCTCAAAACTAAAATTAAAGGATGGAAGGAGGATAGGAAGTTTACTTTTGTGAAGTTGAAGCTTGGAATCATCAAAATTTGTTTGAGAAATTGGAAACCTTTGAAGAATCCAAAATGGCATGAAAGAGCTCTCCATTTCCCGTTTCTTTTTTGAATTTTGAGGATGAATGAACAGTAGAGGGTTTATATAAGCAAAGGACTGATTTTTGAGTTGCAAGGAGTGGGTAGAAACTAAGCCATGTGGTAAAATTTTAGGCAGTCACGTGTAACACTATAGTAGCCAAGAAAATCATAATAGTTGACTTAGTTATGGTCCACATTTGGAAAAAATTTCAACATAAAAGTTGTAGGTATCGGTCATATATTTCTAATGATATAAAATTCACTGAAATTGGACATCGTATGTAAAAGGTTATGGATAACATATTAAGGGCTATCTAGTATGGAACAGAAAAATAATTTTGTGCCGGAACTCCAATAGATTTATCGAATTTCAAAAAAGTAATCCCACAAGCATATTCACAGCCATTCATGATTTATATCATATATCACATCATGCACATCAAAGCGGTCATAGAAATTTATGTCAAAATTACCTACATACTAACCCCTTTAAATAGGATTCGTCCTCGAATCCCATTTAAGGTTGAAGTTCCGAAATTTTCTTAGACCTGAGATTCCATGATGCTGAGTAACTTACCATAACTTACTTGAATCTACAAGTTGTTTGATAACCTATATGTTACCAATTGATTGTATTTTCTTAACCAAAATTGATTCACCAACTGTACCAAGCTACATTATGATGGTCATCCCTATGCTGTTGTTTTATCATAGGATGATGTGATTTATATAATGGAAAATGTTTGTCATGACTTGATGGACCCATGTAATATGATTCGGGGGTAAAATAAAACTTGTGGCATGAACTAGAATATTCTTTCTTATCATGACCTATGTATGATTCTTGCTAGCTAGGTATCTTACCACTTTTCCATTCTTTCATTATCATATCTTCATCTTCTCTAATACCAATCAAGACCTAATGACCTTCGTTTCCCTGAATTTTAGCATACTTCGGGTTTTTTTACCTCTTATTGTAATGTAATCTCTTTAAGGATCTCTCTAGTAAATAATTTTGTATGCATTCAGTTAATTTCCAAGGTTTCTCTACTAATTTTTGAATCTACTGTACAACTTCAGTATTAGTTATAAACCTCAATTATAGGAGAAACGACTGCATTACTAAATCCCTCAAAAGATTGCACTACTTAAAATAATATCCTTGAATCATGGTTTATTATACATAATCCCTAACTTATCTTATTTTGTTCTTGGTTTATAGTATCAAGTTACTCATACTTACAGTAGTTAGCTTCTTTTCTTCTTTGTCATTAATATCTTCTAATATTCCACCTACAATATTGTCATCAATCAACTCGTTATTATTCAATCCTTGCTTCCTTCACACCATCTCATTACCTTAGAGATTTAACCCATTTCTTCTCTTGAAATCACTTACCTACCATTTTTACTAATGACACTTAAAACATACCCTTGAAGCTTGTTTATTACAAGGACTTAGTAGGTATTAATGGCGATTATCTTTATATGCAATCCTCTGAAGATTTGATTATATTTGCACGTTATCACCTACATCTATTCGTTAGGTAGACAACTCATTATCAATCACTCACCAGTTACTCATGTATTCCGGTCCTGGTCGTTTCTCGTTGTGACTGCTTTGGCACGTTCATAAGGAGGCGTATCAAGGTTAAACATGACAATGATAAATTCAAGATACTCGTGTAACCCTGGCTCTTTTGGCACGTTCGGGATTTCACTTTCGCTTGAATTTACCTAGTATCATATATTTATCTGGTACAAATAAATTCATGTCGCCTATACCCTCACAACTTTGGTACGTTCTCGGATATAGTCATAGAAAATTTATTTATAAACCGTATTGGCAAGACATGCCAAAAACATGCCCCAAATACATATTAATTATTAAACCATTTTAATTAGGGATTTTCCGCAAAAATGTCATACACCTTTATTTTAATCAAATTAAATAAACATATGCATGCATAAAGTAAAGATTGGATTAAATATCAAATTTAAATGCCTAATCATATCGTGGGTTTAGAATCAGACTGGCTCAAATATTATTTTAACGATATAATCGGGTAACCCAGCGGAACGCAAAAAATCAAATTTCTCTGATTTAATTTATTATTCTTATGTAATTAAAATAAACTAATTAATTCTAATTACTCAATACTCAAAAATCAATTTTTACCGAAAATCCAGAATTTATTGTCAAATTGCTGTGAAACCCCAAAAATTTTCATTTTGATCATTTTAATCCTAATTTGTCAAATACAAGATTTTGTAATTTCCAATCACTACCAAAATGATTTACACATCTCATATACATCAAAATACAACTCATATATAAAATCCCCAATTTTTCCCAAATTTGCGAGAGCACCCAATATTCTTGATTTTGATCATTTTTGTCCTAGTTTGTCAAATACAAGCTTAGGTGATTTCCAATCACATCCAAAATAATTTTTACATCTTATATATATCAAAATACAACACATATATGAAAAGTCCTAATTTTGGTTAAGGCAAAAATCATAAATTTTCAATTAATCAAATTAACCAAAATTAATTCAATACAACACTTTAATCTAATCTCTACAATACCAAACAAGTCTCACCACTTTGAAACAACTCAAGAATAATTCTAGGTCATCAATGAGTGGCCTAAAAACTCTAGAATGGCAACCAAGTCATCTAATGACTAAAAGTGTGCTTATACACCATTTATAAGCTTACTTTGATTCCATACATGCATACATCTTTCATCCAAGCTTCCAAACTTCTTATTACAAAATCAAGAGAGTAGAAAAATAAGTAGACATCATATGTTATAGCTAAGAACAATAGATTTTCTTCTTAACACTTCTTTTTTTTTTCTCTCAACTTTCTCTTTTGTAATATTTGGAGGCTTAACCCAATGGAAGAAAATGAAAAATAAAACCCTTATATATGTTTAGGGTTTGGCCGAAAATGACTAAAGAAAAAGAAATATGTATTTTGAAATTTTTAACAATTAAAGAAGCAAAAATCAATTTGTTCACTTTTCTTTAAATGTAAAAAGTCAAACATTTACACTTAATCATTTCCTAACTAAAATATCACTTCAGATATTTTATATTTCAATTACTTTAACTATTTAACAATTAAATAATTAAATAATTACTTAAATATAAATATCTAAATATATGTATTATATTTACTTTAAATAATCCAAATATATATAGTAATGATATATGTCAAATATCATAATTTGAAAATTAATTTATATGTATTTAATAAAATCATATATTAAATACAAATACACATTAATTAGGAAATGACCGAAAATTCTATATGCATGTATCTTTCGGTTTAACCGTTGAACGATTTATGAATAATCAATATTATTCATAATTGTTGCCTTAGTGCTCTACGAGTATATTTCATTATGTGAGACTCTCCCAGTTCAAGCATATCCATCACAAAATCCAATTTCCTGTCCATAATTTACCCACCCGTAAATTATGACGACCACAGATAAACTCGTTGAACTATACAGGTCGGGGTCATTGCATACGTATAATCCCTTCGTCATAGGTATTCAGATTATTCCTGAGATATAAATATTAATGTCAAATCTCTATATGTATAATCTCGTCGACGTTTCTATTAGAAATCTCTTAATAACACTTAGAACTCACTTCTACAATGTACCATGAGCCCATGGATTTAACAGATTGTTAATCCCTCATTGAATACCTATGCTCTGTACATAGAGCTAACAGATCCTTTCTTGACACACACAAGATATCATGAGGAGCTGTCCACACCTAATGAACTGTAAGTGTCTCTAAGACTAGCCCAATGATCCTAAACATGATTCTAGTGTGAATTTAACGAGTAAGTTGCGGAATACTTACATTGATTGGATGAGAAGTTTCAAAACTTTCTTTGTTGTAATGGAAGCTCCAAGCCTTTGAATTGAATTCCAAACTCAAGGGTGAGTTTCCCTATTACCTTCTTTGACCCCTTTAAATGCTAGCTATGTAGAATTTTTGCAACAAAAATCCATGGAGAAGAGAGGAAGAATCGACCACCAAGGGAGAGAGAAGGATGAATAGTTTTTCAAGTTCTAAACTTGTTACCAAACATGAAAAAGTGTGTTAATATTTTGACTTCCAAAGTGCAATAAATATTGCCAACCACTTCCATCATTGTTTGACAATTGATGTAAGTTAGAGTGGGTCCCACCACTTTAAATTCCAAATTTAAGTTGACTTGTTCTACACACTTTGGGCCCGGTTCGTTTAATCAGACTAAAAGAATTTTCCGTCGCTAAATAATTAAATCCAATTTAGTTAAATAATAATGCCTCGCAAAATTATTACGAAAGTCGCTTACGTATTAATTCCAAATTAATTCAATAATACTACGAGTAGGGATATTTAATGATTAAACCTTTCATGGATTAATATTGTCTCATATCTTATTAATACGGTACTAATCATATTGACTTTTATCATTTATCTATCCAAGTAATCCAATTACAAAATGATAAAAGAGCAATTTCATTTGTCACATAATTAATTTGTACAAAAATACCATGTTTTTTACAAATAGTGATGTTATTGGTCATAATTGCCCAACAATCTCCCACTTGGCCTATAGCCAATCACTCAAGTGTCCAACACCTAAACTATATACGGGTCGCTCATGCTTATGCTGAGATATCGCTTTCGCCAGCGGATATGCAAGATTATCATCTGTATCGATCTTTTGATCTTAACATCGCCACGATGTATGATCTCACGGATCGGATGAAACCGTCAAAGTACATATTTGGATCATTGATGAGATTGTAATTCCTTAGCCTGCGTTGTAGCCTAGCTCAGCTGCTAACAGAACTACTACTAATCCAATTAGGAATTTTATAGATCCAAAATGCTTCTTTTGTTGCCTCAGGCGCATCAATGTATTTCACTTTTGTTGTTGAATCGGCAACATTATCTTGCTTGGAAGATTTCCAGCTCATTGTTCCGTTGTTCAAACAAAATATGTACCCTGATTGTGACTTACAATCATCTTTATCGGTTTGGAAACTTGCAATGGTGAACCCAGTCACCTCAAGTTCTCCATCTCCATAAATTAAAAAAACATCCTTAGTTCCTCTAAGATACTTAAGAATGTTATTAACATCAATCCAATGACCATCACTTGGATCGGCCTTATTGTGACTACATATGTTCAAAGCGTATGAGACACTAGGTCGCGTATATGTTATGGCATACATGATCGATCCGACTGCTTAAGCGAACAGGATCTGATTCATTGCATCTTTCTCATCTTTAGTTTCAGGACACATGTCCTTAGATAGAGAGACGCCATATTATACTGGAAGCAGTCCCTTATAGGACTGATCCATGTTGAATCTTTTCAACACTGTCAATGTACGAGTTCTTGGAGAGTGCCAACAACTTTTAGATCTATCCCAGTAGATCCTTATTCTTAGAATAAATGTTGCCTCTCCGAAGAATTTCATGGAGAATTTTAATGAAAGCCAAGCTTTCACCGATTTTAGTATGGGAATGTCAAAGCTAAGAAGTAATACATCATCAACGTATAAGAGAATCAATGTTAGTGCGCTCCCACTAACCTTCTTATATACACAATAATCATCATCGTTTTGAATGAAACAATATACCATTATGATCTCATAAAAAACGTTGGTTCCAAGAATGTAATATTTGCTTCAATCTATAAATGGATCCATTTAACTTGCAAACCTTGTTTGCATGTTTTGGCACGACAAAACCATCAGGGTGTTGTTTATGAACATCCTCCAAAAGGTTTCCATTAAGGAAAGCGGTTATGACGTCCATCTGCCATATTTCATAATCGAAATATGCAGATATAGCAAGCATTATCCGAATGGATTTAATCATGGCAATGGGAAAAAGGTTTCGTCGTAATCGACACCATGTTGATGACGATACCCTTTCGCTATAAGCCTAGCTTTGTACGTTTGTATGTTACCATCCATGTTTGTCTTCACCATGAAGACTCATTTGCTACCAATAGGCACAATGCCTTCTGGTATATCAACTAGTGACCAAACTTGGTTGTATACATGGAATCCATTTCGGACTTCATGGCACCTTGCCATATAGCGGAGTCGATACCTTGTATCGCTAACTCATACGTAGCTGGCTCATTATCCTCAATAAGATTATTATCTACATGAGGTGAGATCGAAAACCTATACCTCTAAGGTTATTTTCTGACTCTCTCCGACCTACGCGGTTCTTGTGTATTAGAAGATTGTGGAACAGTCTCATCCCTGATGAACTGTTCATATTTCGTGAGGGGATCAATGCCAGGAACAGTATCACTCTGAATTTCATCGAGTTTTACTTTCCTCCCACTTTCCATTGCATTTAGGAATTCCTCTAAGAAAAACCGCATGGAGAGCAACAAATATTTTGTTCTCTTATGGGTTGTGGAAACAATATCATTTGGTTTCCCTAGGATAACCAATTACAAATAGGCACTGATCCGATTTGGGTTCTAGTTTGGTACCATCCAAACGTTTAATATATACCCAGTATCTGCAAATCTTCAGGAATGAGAAACCCAGTTTCTTTCCTGTCCATATTTCATATGGAGTCTGTCCAACAGATTTTGACGAAACCTTATTCAAAATAAGTATTGCACTATTCAATGCGTATCCCTAGAAGGAAATTGGTAGCTCAATGCAACTCATCATTGACCTTACCATGTCCAACAAAGTTCGGTTTCTCCGTTCGGAAACACCGTTCAATTGAGGTCTTCCGGGAGGAGTCCACTGTGAAAGAATACCATACTCTTTCAAGTAATCGAGAAACTCATTGCTCAAGTATTTTCCATCATGGTCCAACCGTGATGTTTTAATACTCTTGCTGGTCTGTTTTTCTACTTCGTGTCGAAACTCTTTGAATTTATCAAAAGTTTCCGATTTGTGTTTCATAAGATATACATAACCATAACTTGATGCAACATCCGTAAAGGTTACGAAGTATTCATATCCATCTCTAGCATGGCTAGACATGGGCCCACATACGTCACCATGAACGAGGGCTAACAGGTCAGTGGAACTTACACCCTTACGGCTAAAAGGTGTTTTAGGCACTTTGCCTAATAAACAAGATTCCCAGACATCATATGATTTAGGATCAAATCTGTCCAAGTATCAACTCTTCGAAAGTGTGGATATATGAGTCTTGGCAATGTGTCCCAGACGATAATGCCATATAAAAGTTTCATCTGTCTTACTTAGTTTGAGCATTTTGTTTGTTATGTTATATGTTTGAGATTCATTTATATTCAAAATATATAGGCTATTATTAACATCTGCTGTACATTTCAAAATGTTATCTTTATATACAAAACACCTAGTGTTCCAGAATACAAAGGTACACCCGCAACAGGTTAAACAAAATGCAGAGATGGTGTTCCTTAGTCAAACTAGGTACAAAATAATAGTCACTTAATATAATTACATGCCCCAAGGGCAAATACAAAACATAGGTCCCAACGGCCAAAACAGCGACTATTGTCCCGTTTCCGACTCGTAGGTCGATCTCGCCTCAAGCCAGTATCCTACTAATCAGCAGATCCTGCACACCAGTACATATGTGAGTACCACATCCAGAATCAAAAATTAATTTTTAAAACCAGTAGTGGACATGTTTATAACAAACATACCTGACGCCGGAGCCTTGCCCGTCTTCACTTCCTTCAACTCCGCCTTGTACTCACGGCAGTCACGCTTCCAGTAACCTCATTTGCCACAATGTAGGCAGACGTTTTGGGATATGTCCTTAGTTTTCCTAGAAGACTGTGATGATTTAGCCTTGCCCTTTTTCTTCCTTTTCTTCACACCCCCAGAAGCCTTCGGCCAAGCCTTGGCCATCTGGGATGTCGAAGTAAGGTGCGCCTCGTGCTTCTTGCCCTGTAGAAGCTCTGGCTCTGGCTCCTTGAGCATAGCCATCAACTCTCTCAGAGTCTTCTCTTGGTTCATCATATTGTAGTTCATGACGAACCCGCCCCAGCATTCGGGCAGAGACTGTAAGATCAAATCTATGGAAGTCTCGGCATCGAAGGTTATGCCCAGCTGACCTAGCTATTCGATTTCATCAATCATCTAAGACACATAGTGTTCGACAGATGTACCCTCTGACATACGCGAGTGAAAGAGCTTCTTACGCAATTCGTGCTTCTGAGATCTAAGATTAGATCTGTGAAGATCCTTCAATTTCAACATCATACTATAAGGATCCACTCCTTTGTTCTGACGACGAAATTGAGGAGTCATTGCGGCAAGAATTATGGATTAAGCGCTAAAGTTATCATCACGATGAGTCTTCCAAAGCTCATGCTCTACTATTTGCTCAACTCCAGGCTCAGGCCCGAGAGGTTTCTCTATGACATAGAGTAACTTCTCGGCTCCCAGGACTATCCTGAGATTCATCTCCCAATCTGGAAAATTGGAGTCGTTAAAGACATTATCGCCCATGACGGTGTTCCTAACGCTAATCTTTTCAGCCATCTCGATTGCAATAGTCCAACTATTCAATCAACGATATCGGGTACACTTAAAATGTAATGGTTACTATAGTCCAACTATATAACCAACTACAAGTGGAGTAGTGTCTTGTACAGTATAACTGTTCAAAGAAAGCAATATTCAATATTAGTCCAACTAATATATTTATAACAACGATAAATAAAATAAAAGAGCGTGTATTGGCAAGTATTTAAACGAAATTGCAAATTTGATACTAGCCTCCCACTATTTTTCGACGAGCCTCTAACCCTTTGTGGAGTACCCGGGAAACCTAGTTTCCTAGTGGGCTAGGATCCCGTTAAATAACACACAACCTTGACTTTGGCCAACAAGCTATATGAAACTTAACTAGGTAGATCTCTAAGATCAATTGGATCTCATCCAATTCCTATATCTGGTAGGTGGACCTCCAAGTCCAAGATATATATCTAATATATATTTCCTAACCTTTTTTCCTCTGAATCAACTAAGAATTGGCTTTGGCTCAACAAGCTTAATGATTCCAGTTAAGTGGGACCCATTGACAGTGGGAAAGCTTCATAATCTACGTCGATGTACAGAAGTGACCTTGACTTTGGCCAACAAATCACAACTGCCCAAGACATGCGATATGTAGCAAAGCTTTCGTGGTTCAAACACATCCGCGATGGACAATGATCTTGATTTTGGCCAACAAACCAATGCCAATCTTGGATCTTGAGAAAGAACCACTCAATGGAAGGAAAACACTTAATATTTAATGAGGGTTTTTCACGTAAATTGGAAACCAATTATCTTTGATTAAGTCTCATCATATACCCATAAACATGCATTCTAAAAGCATAAGAAGACGCGAATAAAATAATAATGATATGCGGATGGATATATAACAAATTTGTTCCTAGAACAAATCTCTCCATTTCCCTTTCTCCCGCTAGCACTATTCATACGTCTACCCAATTACAGAACACATTAAAGAAACCTCATTTACATTGAGGGGAATTGATGAGAAGAGAAATACAAAGAGTAAAGGATAATAGGCTGGACACGCAGGTCCAACTTAATAAATTCTAAATTTATTACAACAATTTCCAAAATTGCCCTCACTCTTCTAATATCCATCTGATATACATTATTCATACAAATACATCCAAGTATTCACACAAAGCATGTTATTCAATCAATCTAATCCAATTAATTAATCTTTGATTAATGACCATCCAATGTTCAAACAACGATTTGATTTGCGCGAGTCCAACTCGTTTAAGAATAAATACTCAAAGTACGTATTCTTGAATTATATCGGAATACAAATTTAAATCCAATTTTAAATTGTATCCAATATTAATTCATGTTTAATTCCAAAATAAACAATTACACTTTTAATAGTGCCTTTTAGACTGGGATTCCAAATTCAATCTTAATGAGTCTCAAAGACCCAATTAGTATCTAATACTATTCAATTAAAGTCCAATGAGCTTTCAATTAATTCTTTATGCTTGGGCTTTGGCCATTATGGATCAAACCCAAGATGCCAAGGCCCAAATAGGAATCACCCTATGCCAAAAATCAATTTAGGCCCATTAGGCCCAATTAAATTTTTAAAGGCCCAATAATCATATTTGGACTTTATGGAAATGGTTTTAGGCCCAATTGGATCCAACCCAATTGACCAAAACCAAACTTGGCCCAACCAAGCCCATTAAGCCCAAATACAACAAATTAGTCCAATTTAATAAATTCCAAATTTAAAGACAAATACATATTAACATAATATTCTAAATATCACATTAATTTTTTATTAAAGTGTAATTAACACAATTAATTAATTAATCCAATACTTCTAAAACACCAATTAATCTAATTAATCATGCTTAATTATCCAATTCATGTCCAACACAAATTGAAGCAAAACCAACTCATTCCAACATGCTCAAGTTCACGGCAATACATGATATTAACATCCAATTTTGATTTCAATCCAATTAAATCAACAATTAATATTCAATTTCATGCCAATTAACATATCCAATTGTCAAATTTAAAAAATCACCATGAACCTATCTAGGGCTAGTTTCGGCCATGCATGTGAATTTGGGGAAAATTAATCTAATCAGTTTATCACAAATCCAATGATGCACAAATCCAATTCATCATTATACTAACACAGCCAAACAATCAATTTAGACAAATCATGCTCCAAACAAAAAATCCCAAATTAAAGTCCATAAACCCTAGATTTTAAAATCAAGTTTAGGTGGCTCATGATACCATTGTAAGTGTCTCTAAGACTAGCCCAAGGATCCTAAACATGATTCTAGTGTGAATTTAACGAGTAAGTTGCGGAATACTTACATTGATTGGATGAGAAGTTTCAAAACTTTTTTTTGTTGTAATGGAAGCTCCAATCCTTTGAATTGAATTCCAAACTCAAGGGTGAGTTTCCCTATCACCTTCTTTGACCCATTTAAGTGCTAGGTATGTAGAATTTTTGAAACAAAAATCCATGGAGAAGAAAGGAAGAATCGGCCACCAAGGGAGAGAGAAGGATGAATAGTTTTTCAAGTTCTAAACTTGTTACCAAACATGAAAAAGTGTGTTAATATTTTGACATCTAAAGTGCAATAAATATTGCCAACCACTACCATCATTGTTTAAATTGATGTAAGTTAGAGTGGGTCCCACCACTTTAAATTCCAAATTTAAGTTGGCTTGTTCTACACACTTTGGGCCCAGTTCGTTTAATCCGACTAAATGAATTTTCCGTCGCTAAATAATTAAATCCGATTTAATTAAATAATAATGCCTCTCAAAATTATTACGAAAGTCGCTTACGAATTAATTCCAAATTAATTTGTTCACTTGAATTAAAATCCAATTTTAATTCCGTATTGAAATCCAATTTCAATTAATATATCTGATATATATTTAGCCCAAATAAATAAATTAAATAGTCAAATCCAATTCACCTATTAAATTTATTTTGTCGATTAATTCCAAATTAACCGCGTTCTCTCTTCTAGTCGAATTAATCCCAGATTAATTTTTGACGCAATTAATCTCAGATTAATTTTTTCTCTCATAATTAATCCCAGATTAATTATGTTCGAGTCAAATGTCATCGGTGAATCTTTGGGAAGCGACCCTAAGAGATTCCTGGATATGTTGGCAGTAAATACGGTTGTCGAACTATCCGACATGTGCGTACCCGGTACCACGTTCTTACCGATTTACAATACATGGTTGGCTTCTAGCAAAGCACTGTGCCTACCCAATTCTCTATAAATATATTCAACATGGAATATATATAATATGTATCAGGCGTAGTATACAATGTATTGCGTAATACGATCCTGTATCAGATTTCACATGCTAGGCCTAGGTCTGGAATTGTGTATGCCCCGTGTTGGAGATTCTAAGCATCCCAAGATCAATTTACAAGCATGAAACATAAGTGAATACATTCGAGGGAGTTGCGGAATACTCACATCGATCGGTTGAGCGACACTCGAGGCAACAAAAACTTCAAATTCTACTCCTCACAGTCACGGAAAACTGCAGTCCAAGCTCACTGGTTTGGTGTGAATAGTGGTCCTTCGTCAAGCTCCAAGCTTCGTCGAATGGTTTCCGGCTCATGGGTGGACTTCCCTATCACATTCGCATGATCCCGGAGCGTGCTAGCACTCTTGATTTTGCCACAAAATCGTACTTTGGCTTCCCATTTTCCTCTTGAAAATTCGGCAGTGAGCTGCCAAGAACAAAAGAAAATACAGCCCCTAAAGGGCGTGAGAGAGAGAGAATTTTGGGGAGAGAGATAAAATGTGTTAATTTATTTTGGTATTTGATTTCACAAACATATACCAAACATTTTGCTTTTTTTAAAAAAGTCAAACTTTTAAAGCTTTAAATGCCGACCACACACTTCACTCAATCAATCAAGTTGTCAACATCACACACAGCCACAAGATCACCGACCATTCACGGTATTTCGTTAGATCCTTATTCACTTGTTTAGCGTCAAACTCACTTGTTAGACCTCCGTTTAGAGCACCTTTGGCCCAAAAAACCAGCAAACCTTTTAACCTTGGCCCAAAACCCTTGCCACCCACCTAAGCCCACTCACCAAACCAACACAACACCTAACCCACCAAGAGAGGCCCACACGCCAAGGCCCTTAAATTACACCCAAATTAAATCAAATATTAATTAAATATTAATTAAATAATGTAATTAAATTAAATTAAATTAAATAATTAAACCATTTACCAAATTAAATAAAACACAAAATAAAATCGTACCAAATTAAAGAAGACATTAAATAAAATCATACCAAATTAAAAGATTATATTCCTAACTTAACAAATATCATGCCTAATTAACAAAAATCTAACAAATTGTATTCCTAAACCAAGCCAATCAAATATTCAACCTTCTTAATTCACCAAAATTTGTCCCCCCCTCATTCCATTGATTTCCTTATCCAACACCAAATCAAATCCTCTCTTTAATGCCAGAATCCATTCCTTGTGAGACAAGGAGAAGCCCTAGCCCTAGCCCTTCTTTATATAAACAACCCAAAACTGAAACCCTACTCTTATCTCTCTCGACCCCCCTCCATGCAGCTACATCCCCCTTTTACGTGAACATCACACACAGCCACAAGATCACCGACCATTCACGGCAAAAAAAATAAAAATAAAAATAAACCCTAACCTACATGCGCCCCTCTCTCTCGAAGATTCAGGCACATGATAAACAAAAATAACCACCTAGCCCTCACAGTCACTCCTTAACACAGCCATCGCCTTCACCTTGACCAGCATCACGCATATTCCCCCACTGACCAACACCACGCCTATTCCCTGCCACGAGCCCCTTTGCTCACAAAATAATTCACGTCTTCACGCCACACAAGTCACCCACTAGCCCTCAACTAAACAAACGCCACTTGCCAAACTCAACTCATAACCTCAACAACGTAAAAATCCATCCCACCAACACACTTCACAGCCCTGCCTTTTGCCCACACATTGCCGCACCTAACTCCCCTACAAATCCCTTCAAATTGTCGTGCATAAATACTCGCTAAATACACCCTTAAACCACCACAAAACTGCCCCCGAACAGCCCTCCAAAATCACCCAAAACAGTAGCCTAAAACACCAAAAATAGTTACCAAAATACGGCAATAATACGGCAACAAAACCGCGAGGAAATAGCAGCAAAACAGAGTCAAAACAGTAGCTTGAGCAGCGAAACAGCAGAGGTAAAATGCAAACCAGTGAACCAGAAAAGTTGCGGTGTGATAGCCCTTCCGACGGCCGTGTGAAACGCGAGCGAGTTCAAGTCAACATAAAAGGTTAGACCTGAGGGTATTTTTCACTCATTTTCAGCTTTATTTTTATTATCTATTAAGTATTGTTCGCATGATTATTATGTTAAAATGCATGTTGTGGCCCTTGAGTAGATAAATATGCATGTATTACGAAATATTGTATGTTGTGGCCTTGGAATAAAATGAAAGATGTGTCAACTCTCGCGGTATATCGGATGGAAACCCGGATATAAATTTCATAGGTTCATAGCCGATTCCGAATGGACGGTAGTATGATCTGTACTCGGGATACAACTCCACGTATCGCTTGAGTAAACATCACTTTCTTTTGTTTTATGTTGCTTTGATTTATTATTCGTCATTTAAATTCTGCATGTTACTTGTTTATACATGATGCGATCGAGCGCATGGGCTTAGTAAGTCGGATTAAAGGTCCCCTATTTGGAGGGGTTAAAATCCTTTACCACGATGCTTTGCCGCGCCGGTTGATGTGTGTTCGGTTGAATGTAAGATATGTTCAATCGGGCATACTAAGTTTGGTATTATTGTCTTTATTCTTTGTATGCATGATGCGATCGAGCGCATGGGCTTAGTAAGTGCGATGAAAGGTCCCCTATTTGGAGGGGTTAAAATCCTTTACCACGATGCTTTGCCGCGCCGGTTGATGTGTGTTCGGTTGAATACAAGATATGTTCAATCGGACATACTAAATTTCATATAGTTATCTTTATCTTTGTACTCATTGTAACGAAAGACGCATGGGCTTATTGTGTTGGATTAAAAGGTTCTCCATTTGGGGGAAGAAAAGCCTAAAAGGCTACCTTTACCACGATATTTGCCGTGTCTTTCATCTACTGATTGCATCGTCTATCCCTATCTTGGCTCGACCTATTATCATTAGTGTACCCGTATTCTCAGCCCTTGCACTTTCCTTTATCCCCGCAAAACACAGGTCTCCCTTAAAGCCCTCCTAGCCTCAACACGCCCCCAAGCCTTCAACACAGCTCACGGCACCCACGCCACCCACGTAACAACACTGCCTCACGCCAAATTGCTTTCACCGCTTCACACAAGCCAAATATCCCTTCACGATAAAAGCTCACCTGACCTGTAGCCCTCCAATCACGCACTGCCTCACACGTAGCCTTAACGTATCAGCACTCAAACTACACACATAAGCCATCTAGCCCCCCCCCCCCCCCCACATACATTAGCCTCAGCTCACGCACCATAGCTCTGTCCTCAACACGCCACATACACCTTCAAACCACCTGCCTATCTTCACGCACAACACTGCTCCATGCCAACACCTTCACAGCCTGCCTCACACGTAACCTTAACGCAAAAATCACAAACAATTCACGCAATTCGCCTGCTATTAAGCCGCTTACCACAAGCACAACTCCTCACGTCATTAGCCCTAACCCAGCACTCTCGCCAAGCCACCTTACACTCACGCACACACTCACAACTCTCACATAAAGCCAACTATACCATTCATGCATGTATTATGAAATCCCATATAGCCATTCTTATCTTTGTACGCATCATAATGAAAAGCATGTTTATTACATTGGTTGCATCATTTACCTTAGTCTTGGCTTAACGTATTACAATTCATATATCCATGTCATGATAGCATTTGAGTATTATTTCTTGTGGTATATCGGATGGAAACCCAGACATAAATTCCGTAGCCGATTCCGAATGGACGGTAGTGCGGTCTGTACTTGGGATACAATTCCACGTACCACTTGGAAAAGTGCTCACATGTGTGCTTGTGGGTTTGGTTAGTGTACTTGTGTTTGTGAATACAATATGCCAATGAAGTTGTATGTTCGTTGCTACTTTGATGTACTTTCAAGCATGCAATCTCAGATGTGAAATATATGTAAATTTAGGTGTAAGTTTTATTTTTGTGTGTGAATTTAGAAACATGATACTCTTGGAAATAAGTGTTACTTAAGCTTGATTAAATTATTACACAAATCCTTTCATTACAAGTGACATAAGTAAGGGACCATTCCGAACCCACGGTTTGAGGTCTTCCCTTGCGAGGGGTGAGTACGACCTTAAATCTCATTTTCCCGGTTCACACCGGGTGGCGACTCCATTATTCTCCGGTTTAGTCCCCCGCGGGCTACTCCGTACTCCCGACTAGGCGCGAGCCTAGGACAGCATGCGTCGCCCAGTTTCTGTATTCCCACAGTCTGGCGACTCCACTGGGGATAGAGAATCGGCCCCGAAATAATGTCTTGTAATATTATGATTTGTGCTTTAATTGACCGTGTCTAAATTGGGTTAAAAGGGGTTTAATCAAAGGAATTTTGAGGCTAGGTAATGGTTTGGTGTCTTCCTTCACTCACTACCTTTCTAGAAGGAAAAGCTGTGAAGGCACCTAGATAGCCATCTACTCGTAGCCTATTATGATGGACTAATTTGGAGGACTCGTTGTTTATTCTTGACACCAAGCGATAAGAGCCTAAGAGGCTTGGGTATTTAAGTGAGCCTCGCTCCACCCTCCCTCTGGGGAATCTACAACGGGAAATCCATTTGACAGTCAGTCACACACCATAGCTCGTTGACACGTACCTTAGTGTATAAAAAAGGGTGCGCTCACTTGGTCACTCGAACCCTTGTGTGGGGAGACCTAGTCGTGGGCCATCATTCACCTGTGAGAGCCTTTGTCTACACCCTTGCGAACCCACACGTAGACCGGTGTTGTATGACCTATAGCAACTATTTCCTCGTGTTTGTGGGCCATCCTCATTTGGATGCAGTTGGACTTCTTGTCAGAAATGCGAACTTATTGGGTCATTTAAACTGGGACGAGTTCGTATCCTATGACAATTGGGCCAAAAGCTTCTGAAATGTCGATGGGTCACTCTATAGAAATTATTATTTTATGTTTGCATTACCTTTCTTTTATGCTTGTGTTTAGGAACATCGTCGTTTGGATCTATTTGGGTCATTTTTCATGGGATGTGGGCTTGTTGGGCCATTTAAACTGGGACAAGAACGTATCTTATGACGATTGGGCCAAAGGCTTCTAAATATTGATGGGCCATTTTGTGCTTGTGTTCGGAATATTATCATTTGAATACGGTTGGACTTCTTGCCATGAGATGTGAACTTGTTGGGCCATTTAAACTGGGACGAGTTCACTCCTATGACAGTTAGCCCAAAAGCTTCTAAAATGATGATGAGCCGATTTATGTGAAAATTTTAATAAGTTGATATATTCCTTGTATCACATGCATCTCATTCATTTCATGCATACACGCATCATGCTAACCCTTGTGTTCTGAAAGCCATCATAGATTCTCGTTGGGTTAGGGAAGAGGGAAGACTCACCAAAAGACCGGTAACAGATATGAGAACATCTGATAATGAGATATCCCGGATAGATCAGTTGGAAAATGGTTTCGCCAAGATTACCGAACAGTTGCAAGCCTTGACCACTGCCATGGCAAATATGGTTGTACCCCGTGCTGGGGTAAATTCTGAGAATATGAGGCGCGAGGAGCCTCCGAATGGGTTGGGGGATGATATCCCCACTTTTGATGATGACATGGCAGAGTATGCAACAGGCAAAGTGATTGGGTCTCAGGCAGAATTTCAGAAGCTTCGGGATCATGTTGAAACAGTTACCCGCAAAATGAGGGGTAAACATGAATAGTTGTTAGATTATGAGGCAAAGACCTTCGGAGAACAGCTGCCAGCTCAGTTTAAAATGCCCGACATGGCCAATTTTAATGGGAATGGAGACCCGAGAGTCCATCTGCAGCAATATGTCTCAGTCATGAGTTCAGTGGGCCTATCACAGCGCCAAGTCCAAAAGATGTTTGGGATGTCACTCGAGGGGGCACCTGTGGTTTGGTATCATAGCCTTGAGAAGAAGGTTAAGGAAGATTGGAGGGAACTAGCAGATGCTTTTCTGAAGCAGTATGTTACAGACTTAGAGATTGACTTGTCACTCCGTGATTTGGAGAACACTAAGCAGAATCTGGAAGAAAGCTTCAAGAAGTATGTAGACCGCTGGAGAAGCCAGCTTCTGAAAATGCAGACTCGGCCCTCTGAGAAGGACCAGATTAAAATGATCATCAAGGGCACCAAGCCATCGATCTATGGCAAGTTGAGGAGGATGAACTCTATGATTGTGGATTTCCGACAACTAAGGGAAACTGTCATGGATATTGAAGAAGATGAGGCGGAAAATCGGAAGTTTTATGGCCAAAATATGAGGAATTTTGGAGGGCATTCTGAGACCAAGCCCGCTACTGCCGAGATTGCTGCTATTAAGAATATGCGCTTTTCTAACTTGGGTAGACCCTTGTCCAAAGTGCTTGAGAAGCTAACCAGACAAGGACTCTTAAAACTCTTGGAACCTAGACCACTCCCAAATCCTCCCCCACCAAGCCTCAATATGAACCGCTACTGCCACTTCCACCAACAACCTGGCCATGACACCAATAGCTGTACCCGTCTCCGCCATGAGATCCAAGACTTAATTGACTCCCACAAGATCCCTGACCCTGAAAGAGAACAGCCAAACACACACACCAATCCTCTACCAAATTATCACTTGTTCCCCTACCCACCTACATGATCAACTCTGGCTTGCCCGAAACCTTCGTCCTCCAAGCTCTCAACCACCAAGCTTCGTACATGGGGATATGGGGTGACAACAATGAAGAACCATAGGCCGAGGAAGAAGGCAGCGCTACGAATGATGGAGTTATTCCTCCTAGTTTGTTTGATCCTGCATTTGTTTTGCCTTTTTGTTCGAACCTTTTTCTAATGATAATAAAGACGTTCATTTCCCGTACTCGCTTGAATATGCAATATGAGTATATTTGACAAAAGCACTCAACCTTGGTATTATGATACACAACGATGCTTAGAACACGGGGAATCCTCGGAAGAAGCAAACAGAAAGATAAGATAGTCATTCAGAAACTGGGAAACGGGGATAGTGAGGCTATCAGACTTAGAAGGGAATGAGTTCACCGAGCCGATCAATGTTGACAGATTGAAGCTGTATTTTACCTGAGATCGGGCAGTCACCAAGAGAATTGACAGAAGACCTAACCCGACGGGATGGGAACATTCACGCATACATGCATACACGTAACACATTTTGCACCCTTTGTGTTTGTTTTGTTTTTTTGTGTTAGACATTATGTCCCATAGCGTCACTGTTTGTAAATGATATTGTATTATTGTACAAAATTTAACTATGTGATAATGAAATTGCCTTTTGCCGTTTTGTAATATTATTTACTTTGATTTATAAATGGCGAAAGTCCATATGATTAGTACCTGGACTGAGAATGATATGAGACAGTATCAGTCCCTAAAGGTTTAATCATTAAATATCCCTAGCCATAGTATTATCGAGACTGGACATCGATAATGCGGAATAGACTAGTATTGCGCTTGTGCACGTTGTGAGGGCACAACAGCATAGTTCTCATATATTTAAGTATTGGATACTTATGCAAGTGCGATAGGAGGTTGTGTTTTACCGATGGTACGGAAAACAGCTTCGCTCTGGATAGACCCCGCGGAATCCCATTGGTAGTATGTCTGCGTGTCTATGGGAGGCCGCATCAGGGTAGGTGTATGTGGTCTTAACCTGAGACTTACATCGCTAGTACTTGCGACAATCGGTAAACTTTGGTTTTGGTGGTTGGGGACCTTAGCCGGTTCTGTGTACACCTCTTCTGGGTTTATCGAGAATCGTAGTGTACTGGATGTGATGTCAAGATGGAAGTATCGCTTCAGACATATGGAGGTGATGATCACGCAGGACACAGAACTAGCACTCTATAAAAGGTTGCAACCGTCGGGACAATATGACAGGTCAGGATTGTCCGATTTAAAGAGACTAGTTGCTTGATGTCCGATATATGTTTCGTACGGGGCAGACACATCTCCAGCCCCAGGCCTAGCATGTGATCATCCGATACTGGATCGATGTACGCAATACTACGGTATACTACGCTTGATATAGATCTTATATTCCTATAAGAATATTTCTGGAGAATTGGGTAGGCATGGCGCTTTGCTAGAAGCCAACCTTGTCTTGTGAATCGGTAAGAACGTAGTACGAGGTACGTGCGTGTTCGGATTATCTGACGACCGTATTTACTGCCAACATATCCGGAGATCTCTTGGGTCGCTTCCTGAAGATTCACCTATGATATTTGATTCGGACTTAATTAATCTTGGATTAATTGCGGGGAAACTTTATCTCGGATAAAGTGCCTTATTTAGAGAGAGAGAACGATTAATTTGGAATTAATCAGTAAAATTATTATATTCGATATAATAATTGAAATTCGATTTCGACGCGAAATTAAAATTAGATTTTAATTCGGGCATACGAGTTAATTTAGAATTAATTCGTAAGCGACGTAAATAATAATTTCGCTAGGAGCGATTATTTATTTAAATTCGATTTAATTAACGTCGCGACGCAAGTTCGGTATTTCGGAAATATCGAACCCGAACGCGTGAGTGCTAGTGGGCCCACTTTCATTTGGAAACGTGTGGGGCCCACATGACACATGTCATTATATGCATTATTTTATTGATAATGCATTGCATGGTGATAGTGTATTATTCACTCATTGTTATGCATGGAATTAGAGTGTTTGACACTCTAAGCCTTTGCATGGCTTGTGTCATAGATTTATTATTATTTAATAAATATTATGGCATAAATATAAATTGATTTTTGGTATCAAAAATCAATAAGAAGAACAAAAGGAAATTTTCTCTCCTCTCTCTCTTTCATGACCGAAAACTGCATGCAGTTTTGGTCTTCATCTTCTTCAATTTTGGTTGCCAAAAGCTTGAAGAAAGGGTTGTTGTTGTACAAATAAACATTAAATTAAATATTAATTAAATAATGTAATTAAATTAAATTAAATAATTAAACCATTTACTAAATTAAATAAAACATAAAATAAAATCATACCAAATTAAATAAAACATAAAATAAAATCATACCAAATTAAAGAAGACATTAAATAAAATCATACCAAATTAAAAGATTATATTCCTAACTTAACAAATATCATGCCTAATTAACACAAATCTAACAAATTGTATTCCTAAACCAAGCCAATCAAATATTCAACCTTCCTAATTCACCAAAATTTGTCCCCCCCTCAATCCATTGATTTCCTTATCCAACACCAAATCAAATCCTCTCTTTAATACCAAAATCCCTTCCTTGTGAGACAAGGAGAAGCCCTAGCCCTTCTCTATATAAACAACCCAAAACCAAAACCCAAAGTCGGATTAAAGGTCCCCTATTTAGAGTGGTTAAAATCTTTTACCACGATGCTTTGCCCTGCCGGTTGATGTGTGTTCGGTTGAATGTAAGATATATTCAATCGGGCATACTAAGTTTGATATTATTGTCTTTATTCTTTGTATGCATGATGCGATCGAGCGCATGGGCTTAGTAAGTGCGATGAAAGGTCCCCTATTTGGAGGGTTAAAATCCTTTACCACGATGCTTTGCCGCGCCGGTTGATGTGTGTTCGGTTGAATACAAGATATGTTCAATCGGACATACTAAATTTCATATAGTTATCTTTATCTTTGTACTCATTGTAACGAAAGAAGCATGGGCTTATTGTGTTGGATTAAAAGGTTCTCCATTTGGGGGAAGAAAAGCCTAAAAGGCTACCTTTACCATGATATTTGCCGTGTCTTTCATCTATTGATTGCATCGTCTATCCCAATCTTGGCTCGACCTATTGTCATTAGTGTACCCGTATTCTCAGCCATTGCACTTTCCTTTATCCCCGCAAAACACAGGTCTCCCTTAATGCCCTCCTAGCCTCAACACGCCCCCAAGCCTTCAACACAGCTCACGGCACCCACGCCACCTACGTAACAACACCGCCTCACGCCAAATTGCTACACCGCTTCACACAAGCCACATATCCCTTCACGATAAAAGCCCCACTGACCTGTAGCCCTCCAATCACGCACTGCCTCACACGTAGCCTTAACGCATCAGCATTCAAACTACAAACATAAGCCATCTAGCCCCCCCACACACATGTCATGATAGCATTTGAGTATTATTTCTTGTGGTATATCGGATGGAAACCCAGACATAAATTCCGTAGCCGATTCCGAATGGACGGTAGTGCGGTCTGTACTTGGGATACAATTCCACGTACCACTTGGAAAAGTGCTCACATGTGTGCTTGTGTGGTTAGTGTGTGCTTGTGTTTGTGAATACAATATGCCAATGAAGTTGTATGTTCGTTGGTACTTTGATGTACTTTCAAGCATGCAATCTCAGATGTGAAATATATGTAAATTTAGGTGTACGTTTTATTTTTGTATGTGTGAATTTAGAAACATGATACTCCTGGAAATAAGTGTTACTTAAGCTTGATTAAATTATTACACAAATCCTTTCATTACAAATGACATAAGTAAGGGACCATTCCGAACTCAATGGTTTGAGGTCTTCCCTTGCGAGGGGTGAGTGTGGCCTTAAATCTCATTTTCCTGGTTCACACCGGGTGGCGACTCCATTATTCTCCGGTTTAGTCCCCCGCGGGCTACTCCGTACTCCCGACTAGGCCGCGAGCCTAGGACAGCATGCGTCGCCCAGTTTCTGTGTTCCCACAGATAGACCCTTCGAAATCCCATTGGTAGTATGACTATGTGTCTATGGGAATCCGAATCAGGGTAGGTGTATTTGTTCTTAACCTGAGACTTGCATCGCTAATACTTGTGACAATCAGTATACTTTGGTTTTGGTCATCCGGGGCTTTAACAGGTTCTGTGTACGCCTCTTCTGGGTATACTGATAATCATAGTGTATTGGGTGTGATGTCAAGATGGAAGTATCACTTCAGTCATATGGAGATGATGATCACGTAGGATACGGAACTAGTACTCTTTAGTATTGCAGTCATCGGGATAATAAGACTATGTCATGATTATCCGATTATAGAGACTAGTTACCAGAGATCCGATATATGCTTCGTACGGGGCAGACACAATTCCAGCCCTAGGCCTAGCATGTGATATCGATACTTGATCGTAATACGCAATACTATGTATACTACGCCTGACATAGATTACATATTCCTTATAATAATATTTTTGGAGAATTGGGTAGGCACGGTGCTTTGCTAGAAGCCAACCATGTCTTGTAAATTGGCAAAAATATGGTACAGGGTACGCACGTATTCGGATAATCCGATAAACGAATTTACTGCCAAAATATCCAAGGATTTCATGGGTCGCTTCCTGAAGATTCACCGATGACGTATGACTCGAACATAATTAATCTGGGATTAATTATAATAGAGAGAAAATTAATCTAGGATTAATTGCGTAAAGATTTTATCTGGGATAAAATTCAATTAATAGAGAGAGAACGATTAATTCGGAATTAATCGATAAAATAATATATTCGATATATTAAATGAAATTAGATTTCATAACGGAATTAAAATTGGATTTTAATTCGGGCGAACAAATTAATTTAGAATTATTCGCAAGCGACTTTAAATAATAATTTTGCTAGGCATTATTATTTAATTAAATTTGATTTAATTATGTCACAACAGAAAATTCATTAATTCGGAATTAACGAACCCGAGCCCGGAATGTGTTTGCGGGCCCACTCAGATTTTGAATTCAAGTGGGGCTCACGTGTCACATCACAAGTCACGTCACTTGTCTTTCTCATCACTTTTTGTGATGGAAGTTAGTGTGATGTGATGTTGGCTTGTTTTTCACACAAGTTAGTAAAGTGATGGACATTTACCAACTTTGATTTTGGTATATCAATATTTGATTTTTGGAAAGTCAAATAACACATAACACATTCACTCATCTCTCCTCTCTTCTCCATCATTCACGCCATTTTGCTCTCTCCCTCTCCAAATCTTGGCTTGGCCGAGAGTTACAGGAAGGAACTTGGGGATTTTTGTTGCAAAAATCTCCATTGCTAGCACATCAAAGATCATACAAAGGTGATAGGGAAACTACTCCCATGAGTTTGGAATTCATTCACCAAAGCTTGGAGCTCAACATACAATAAAAGGAGAAGCTTTGAGCACTACACAAAGGAGCAAAATTTTTGAAATCCTACATCCTCGTTGCCGATCAATGTGAGTACTTTTTCCGCAAACTTCGTTGATTATTCACACAAATTTTATGCTTAATTGATCCTAGACATATTCTTAGAGAACCCAACAATGGTATCAGAGCCTAAATTAAGCATGAAATGAACTTAGGGTTTATATACTTTAATTTAGGATTTTGTGATTTGAACATGATTTCTTTAATTGATGATTTGGTTGAGCTTGGATGATGTTAAATTAGATTTGTGCATCTTAGAAATTGAGAAAAGGTTCCTCTGCCCAGATCCGGTTTGGCGAGACGCGTAGAACTCCATGAGCGGATTACTGTGGGATAGACGCACTAAGTGTGATCTATTTGTTGTTCTCAATTGTTCTCTACGGATCTAATGATGAACCTGAGCGTGAAGATGGTGGTAGGTGACGCGAGAACGCCATGAGCGGAATGGAATTTTTACCGTGGGATAGACACATGAAGTGGTTTATTCGCTCCGGAACTGTTACCGTGGGATAGACAATGAATTGGATATATTTTCCCCTAATTCCATATGCTTGGCCGAAAATGTGATGAACCCTAAACTCATGGTGATTTTAATTTTTAGACCATTGGATGTGTTTAAAATACTTGGATATATTGATTTGTGATTTAATTGGATTGAAATCAAAATTGATGAAAAATATCATATATTGCCGTGAGCTATTGGAAGCATGTTGGGATTGATTTTACTTCAATTTGTGTTGGACATAAGTTGATTAATTAAAGCATGATTAATTAGTGTAATTGGTGTTTGGAAAATATTAATTTAACTAATTAATTATGGCTAATACACTTTAATTAAATAATTGTAATATTTGGAATATTGTAATTAAATTGAATTGGCCTTTAATTTTGAATTGGGCTAATGTTGTTGTATTTGGGCTTAATGGGCTTGGTTGGGCCAAGTTTGGTTTAGGATAATTAGTTCGATCCAATTGGGCCTAAAACCATTTCCATAAAGTCCAAATATGATAATTGGGCCTTTAAAATTTTAATTGGGCCTAATGGGCTTAAATTGATTTTTGGCATAGAGTGATTCCTAATTGGGCCTTGGCATCTTGGGTTTGACCCATAATTGCCAAAGCCCATGCCTAAAGAATTAATTAAAAGTCCATTGGACTTTAATTGAATAGTATTGGATACTAATTGGGCCTTTGAGACCCATAAAGATTGGATTTAGAATCTACGTCTAAAAGGCACATTAATAAAATGTAATTATTTAATTTGGAATTAAATGAAGAATTAGTATTGAATACAAATTAAATCGGATTTAAAATTATAGTTCGATATAATTCAAGAATACACACTTTGAGTACTTGTTCTTAAACGAGTTGGACTCGCGCAAATCAAATCGTTGTTTGAACATTGGATGATCACTTAATTCAAAGATTAATTAATTGGATTAGATTGATTGAATAACATGCTTTGTGTGAATACATGGATGTATTATATGAATAATGTATATCGGATGGATATTAGATGAGTGAGGGTAATTTTGGAAATTGTTGTAATAAATTTAGAATTTATTAAATTGGACTTACGTGTCCAGCCTTTGTCTCTTGATTCTTTGTAATTCTCTTCTCACCAATTCCCCTCAATGTAATGAGGTTTCTTTAGAAGTATTATGTAATGGGTAGAAGTTAGAATAGTGCTAGTCGTGGAGATGAAATGGGGTGATTTGTTCTAGGAACAATTTGTGAGATTTCCATCCGCATATCATTATTATTTTATTTATCGCGCCTTATTATGCTTTTAAAATGCATGCTTAAGGGTGTTTGATGAAACCTAATCAAAGATAATTAATTGGTTGCCAATTACGCGAAAAACCCTCAAATAAAAATATTAAGCATTTTCCTTCCATTGAGTGATTCATTCTCAAGATCCAAGATTGGCATTGGTTTGTTGACCAAAGTCAAGACCTTTGTCCATCGCGAATGTTTTTGAATCATGAAGGCTTTGTTCCATATCGTATATTTTGCCCAAGTTGTGATTTTTTGGCCAAAGTCAAGATCACTTCTTGTTCATCGACATCGATTACGAAGCTTTCCAAAGTCAATGGGTCCCTCTTAACTGGAATCATTAAGCTTGTTGAGCCAAAGCCAAGGCTTAGTTGATTCAGAGGAAAATGTTAGGAATATATTTTGGATATATTGACATATATATTGTATATATGTTTCGGACTTGGAGGTCCACCTACCGGATCTAGGAATTGGATGAAATCCAATTGATCCTAGAGATCTACCTAGTTAAATATCATACAACTTGTTGGCCAGAGTCAAGGTTGTGTGTTATTTAACGGGATCATAGCCCACTAGGAAACTAGGTTTCCTGAGTACTCCACAGAGGGCTAGAGGCTCGTCGAAAAATAATGGGAGGCAAGTATTAAATTTGCAATTTCGTTTAGATACTTGCCAATACGCGCTCATTTCAATTTTTCGTCATTAAAAAATTTATATATATTAGTTGGACTAATATTCAATTGTTGTTTAATTAAACAGTTGGACAGTATTCAAACTATTTCATTTATAGTTGATTATATAATTGGATTTGGATTATAGTAATAAATATATTTGAATTTTACCGGTCATTTATAGTGGGTGAAAATGTCTTTAAGCGGCTTCAATTTTCAGATTGGGAATAGAACCTCAGGATAGTCCTGGGAACCGATAAGTTACTTTATTTGATAGAGTGACATCTCGGGCCTGAGCCTGGAGTTGAGCAAATAGTGGAGCATGAGCTTTGGAAGACTCATGGTGATGATAACTTTAGTGCTCAATCTGTTATGCTTGCCGCAATGACTCCTTAATTTCTTCGTCAGAACTAAGGATTAGATCCTTATAGTATGATATTGAAATTGAAGGATCTTCATAGATCTATTCTTAGATCTTAGAAGTACTAATTGCAATAGAAAACTCTTGGAGAGTTAATGATTATGCTCAATGAGACAGAGCTAGGGCTTGCAAAAGAGCAAGAAGTGCAATGCGCATCTTACTTCAACATCCCAGAAGGTCAAGGATTGGCCAAAAGCTTCTAGGGATATAAAAAAAAGGGCAAAGGAAAAATCATCATAGTTTTCTAGGAAGAAAAAGGATATATCCCAAGATGTCTACCAAAATTGTGGCAAACGGAGTCACTGGAAGCGTGACTGCCGTATGGACAATACAGACATGAAGGAAGTGAAGACGGGCAAGGCTCCGACTTCAGATATGTTTGTTATAAACATATCCACTACTAGTTTTAAAATTGGATTTTGATTCTGGATGTGGTATTTACATATGTACTGATTTGCAGGATCTGCTAATTAGTAGGAGACTGACTTCAGATGAGATCGACCTGCGAGTCGGAAACGAGACGAGAGTCGCTGTTTTGGCTGTGGGAACCTAAGTTTTGGAAATGCTCTTTGGGCATTACTTAAATTAGGAAACTATTATAATGTACCTAGTTTGACTATAAACATTATCTATATATCTAGTATAACCCATTGCGCGTATACCTTTATATTCTAGAACAATAAGTGTTTTGTTTATAAAGATGATATTGAGATAAGCACATTAGATGTGAATAACAGTATTTATATTTTGAATATAAATGAATCTCAAATATATAACATGACAAACAAATAGCTCAAACTGAATAAATCTGTTGAGACTTAAATGTGGCATTGTTGTCTATGACACATTAACAAGACTCATATATCCAAACTTTCGAAGAGAGTGTACTAAAACGAATTTGATTCTAATTCAAATAATGTTTACGAATCTAGTTTATTAGGCAAAGTGCCTAAAACACATTTTACTTGGTAAAAGTGCAAGTTCCACCGATCTGTTAGCCCTCGTTCATTGTGACGTAAGTGGGCCCATGTCTAGCTAGGCTAGAGATGAATATGAATACTTCGTAACCTTTACGGATGTGGCATCGCATTACGGTTATGTGTATCTTATGAAACACAAGTCAGAAACTTTTTAGTAATTCAAAGAGTTTCGACACGAAGTAAGAAAACAGACCGGTAAAAGTATTAAAAATATTACGGTTGGACCATAGTGTAAAATACTTAAACATATGAGTTGCAAGATTACTTGAAAGAGTATAGTATTCTTTCACAGTGGACTCCTCCCGGGACACCTCAATTTGACGGTGTGTCCAAATAGAGAAACCGAACTTTGTTGGACATGGTAAGGTTAATGATGAGTCACTCTGAGCTACCAATTTCTGAGGATACGCATTAAACAGTGCAATACTTATTTTGAATAAGGTTCCATGAAAATCTGTTAGATAGACTTCACATTAGATATGAACAGGAAAGAACCGGGTTTCTCATTCCTGAAGATTTGGGAATGCTGGACATACTCTAAACGTTTGGATGATATAAACTAGAACCCAAATCGGATAAGTGCCTATGTATAGGTTGTCCTAGGGAAACCAAAGTATAGTACTTATACAACTCACAAGAGAACAATGTAATTGTTGCTCTCCATGCGGTTTTCCTAAGAGGAATTCCTATATGCAGTGGTAAGTGGGAGGAAAGTAAAACTCGATGAAAATCGGAGTAATACTGTTCCTGGCACCGACTCTTTCATGGAACACAAACAGTTTATCATGGATGAAACTGTACCACAATCTTCGAATACACAAGAGCCACGTACGTCGGAGAGAGTCAGAAAACAACCTGGGAGGTATGGGTCTCTGATCTCACCTCATGTAGATGTCAATCTTATCGAGGAAGATGGACCGACTACGTATAAGGAAGTGGTACAAGGTATTGACTCTTTTTATGACAAAGTGTCATAAAGTCCGAAATGGATTCCATGTATACCAACTAAGTTTGGACATTGGTTGATGTGCCAGATGGCATTGTGCCTATTGGTACTAAATAAGTCTTCAAGGAAGACATACATGGATGGCAACATACAAATGTACACAGCTAGGCTTGTACAGAAAGGGTATCGTCAACGACATAGTGTCGACTATGACGAAACTTTTTCACTTGTTGCCATGATTAAATCCATCCGGATAATGCTTGCTATAACTTCATATTTCGTTTATGAAATATGGCAGATAGACGTCAAAACCGCTTTCTTTAATGGAAACCTTTTGGAGGATTTTTATAACATCCTGACGGTTTTGTTGTGCCAAAACATGCAAACAAGGTTTGCAAGTTAAATCGATCCATTTATGGATTGAAGCAAGCATAGCGTTCTTGGAACCAACGTTTTAATAATATAGTAATGGTATATGGTTTCATTCAAAACGAATATGATTCTTGTGTATATAAGAAGGTTAGTGGGAGCGCACTGACAGTAACTGTCCAATATAATGATGATATATTATTTCTTGAAAATAACATTCCCATAAAATAATCGGTGAAAGTTTGGCTTTCATTAAAATTCTTCATGAATATCTGGGAGAAGCATGCTTTATTCTAGGAATAAAGATCTACTGGGATAGATCTAGAAAGTTGTTGATAACATTCCCAGAGTTCGTACGTTTTTGAAATGTATGTGACCTGATGTCTCATATGTTTTGAGCATATGTAGACGCTATAAGGCCAATCCAGGTGATGGTCACTGGATTGATGTAAAGAACATCCTTGAGTATCTTAGACGAACTAATGATGCTTTCTTAATTTATGGAGAATGAGAACTTGAGGTAACTGAGTTCACCGTTGCAAGTTTCCTAACCGACAAAAACGACTATAAGTCGTAATAAGGGTACTATATAGTTTGAATAACGGAACAGTGAGCTGGAAATCTTCCAAACAAGATACTTTTGCCGAATAAATAACAAAAGCGGAACATTGCTGCAGCTGAGGCAGCAAAAGAAGCAATTTTGGATCTATAAAATTCCTAATTAGATTAGGAGTAGTTCTGTTAGCAGCTGAGCTAGGCTACAGCACAGGCTAAGGAAACGCGATCTCATCAATGATCCAAGTATGTACTTCAATTATTTCATCTGATTCGTCGGATCATACATCGTGGCGATGTGATGATCGAATAAATCGCATCAGATGATAACCTTGCAAATCCGCTGACGAAAACTATTTCTCAGCAGAAGTTTGAGCGACCCGTACATAGTTCAAGTGTAGAACACTTGAGTGATTGGCTATAGGCCAAGTGGGAGATTGTTGGACAATTATGACCCATAGCATCACTATTTGTACAGAACATGGTGTTGTTGTACAAATTAACTATGTGACAAAGGAAATTGCTCTTTTATCATTTGTAATTGGATTACCGAGATACATAAATGATAAAAGTCCATATGATTAGTACCGAATTAATAAAATATGAGACAATATTAATCCACTAAGGTTTAATCATTAAATATCTCTAGTCGTAGTATTATCGAGATTGGACATCGATAATGCGGAATAGACTAGTATTACACTTGTGCGCGTTATGGAAGCGTAACGACATAGTTCTCGTATATTTGGGTATTGGATACTCATGCAAGTGTAATATGAGGTATGGTTTACCGATGGTACGGAAACAGCTTCGCTATGGATAGACCCCTCGGAATCCCATTGGTAGTATGACTATGTGTCTATGGGAATCCGAATCAGGATAGGTATATTTGGTCTTAACCTGAGACTTACATCGCTAATACTTGCGACAATCAGTATACTTTGGTTTTGGTCATCCGGGGCTTTAACAGGTTCTGTATACGCCTCTTTTGGGTATACTGAGAATCGTAGTGTATTGGGTGTGATGTCAAGATAGAAGTATCACTTCAGTCATATGGAGATGATGATCACGTAGGATACGAAACTAGTACTCCTAAGTACTACAGTCATCGGGATAATATGACTAGGTCATGATTATCCGATTATAGAGACTAGTTACCAGAGATCCGATATGTACTTCGTACAGGGCAGACACAATTCCAGCCCTAGGCCTAGCATGTGATATCGATATTGGATTGTAATACGCAATATTATGTATATTACGCCAGACACAGATTACATATTCATTAAAAGAATATTTCTAGAGAATTGAGTAGGCACAGTGCTTTGCTAGAAGCCAACCATGTTTGCTAGAAGCCAACCATGTCTTGTAAATCGGTAAAAATACGGTACGGGGTACGCACGTATTCGGATAGTCCGATAATCAGATTTACTACCAACATATATAGGGATCTCATGGGTCGCTTCCCGAAGATTCACCGATGACGTATGACTCGAACATAATTAATTTGGGATTAATTATAAGAGAGAGAAAATTAATCTAGGATTAATTGCGGAAAGATTTTATCTAGGATAAAATTCAATTAATAGAGAGAGAATGATTAATTCGGAATTATTCGATAAAATAATATATTCGATATATTAAATGAAATTAGATTTCATAACGAAATTAAAATTGAATTTTAATTCGGGCAAACGAATTAATTTAGAATTAATTCGTAAGTGACTTTAAATAATAATTTTGTTAGGCATTATTATTTAATTAAATTTGATTTAATTACGTCGCAACGAAAAATTTGTTAATTCAGAATTAACGAACCCAAGCCCGGAATGTATTTGCGGGCCCACTCGGATTTTGAATTCAAGTGGGGCCCACGTGTCACATCACATGTCACATCACTTGTCTTTCTCATCACTTTTTGTGATAGAAGTTAGTGTGATGTGATGTTGGCTTGTTTTTCACACAATTTAGTAAAGTGATGGACATTTACCAACTTTTTGATTTTGGTATATCAATATTTGATTTTTGGAAAGTCAAATAACACATAACACATTCACTCATCTCTCCTTTCTTCTCAATCATTCACGCCATTTTGCTCTCTCCCTCTCCAAATCTTGGCTTGGCCGAGAGTTACAAGAAGGAACTTGGGGATTTTTGTTGCAAAAATCTCCATTGCTAGCACATCAAAGATCATACAAAGGTGATAGGGAAACTACTCCCATGAGTTTGGAATTCATTCACCAAAGCTTGCAGCTCAACATACAATAAAATGAGGAGCTTGGAGCACTACACAAAGAAGCAAATTTTTTGAAATCCTACATCCTCATTGTCGATCAATGTGAGTACTTTTTCCGCAAACTTCGTTGATTATTCACACAAATTTTATGCTTAATTGATCCTAGGCATATTCTTAGAGAATCCAACATCACTGGCATTGTTTTTCAAGGAATTCGTTTATCATCCTTGTTCCTTTTCTAGGAATGCATAGTAATCTTTTGTGGGTTTCACGGGCTTCGTTCATGCGGGGTTCTCATCACGCATAGTGGAGGCTTTAGATATGTTGCATGAAAATTTTTATTGGCCTAGAATTAAAAAGGATGTCATTTGTATTTGTGATAGATCCCTTGTATGTAAAAATGTCAAATCTAAGGTTTTACCTCATGGATTATGTACTCCCTTACCTGTATCTAATGAGCCATGAGTTGGCCTGTCTATGGACTTTGTTTTAGAGATGTCTAGGATTAAAAGGGGTAGATAATATTTTTATGGTAGTGGATAGATTTAGTAAAATGGTGCATATCATTGCATGTTTTATAAAACCGATGATGCCACAAGCATAGCTGATTTATTCTTTAGGGATATTGTGAGACTTAATGGAATTCCTAGAAATATTGTTTCTGGCAGGGATGTTAAGTTTCTTAGCTACTTTTGGAAAGTATTGTGAGGGAAATTCAAAACCAAACCCACAAATAGATGGCCAAACTGAAATAGTTAATAGGACTTTATCTTAACTTTTACGTACTATTGTTAATAAGAATTTAAAGTATTGGGAAGATTGTTTTCCTTTTATTGAGTTTGCATACAACATAATCATTCATTCTTTTACTTCTTATTCTCATTTTGAGATTATTTATGTCTTTAAACGCTGACGTCTTTGGATTTAATACTATTACATGTTGATGAAAGAGCTAGTTTGGACGGTAAGCAAAAGGTTGAATTGGTTAAGTCTATACATGAGAAGCCACGACTTCATATTGAGAAAAAGAATGATCAATATGCTTCTAAAGCTAACAAAGGAAGGAAGCGAGTGATTTTTGAACTTCGAGATTGAGTTTAGGTATACATGCCTAAAGAGAGGTTTCCGGTTCAAAAAATATCATATTGCTACATTTATAAAATGGATCTTCCATGTGAGTATACTGTGAGTGCTACCTTTAATGTTGTTGATCTTTCCCTGTTTGATATAGGTTCATATTCAAAGGTCGAATCCTTTTGAGGATAGGGGAAATAATGCAATCCAAAGTTATGAAGCTCAAGTCCATGTGTCTAAAGATCCATTGCAAGTTCTTGATGGACCTATTAGAAGGTCTAAAGCCAAAAAAATCAAATAAGTAATGCAAGAATATGTTCAACAAGCTTTGGCCGAATCTTCATCAACTTTTGCAAACAAGTAATCAACATTTAAGTCATGCACAAATCGAGAGAAACCAATCTTCACTAACATCATTTAAGTTATACAAGGTGAAGCTTGATCTATTTAAGGACCAAGTCCTACAAGTGTTATGTGCATGTTATGCTTTGCTGGGTTTGGGTTATTTTGTCTCCAATGACCGTGGCTTAGTGGTGTTGGATTCAGGATCTGACCTTCAGATCCTGTGTTCGAATCCAGAGAGTGCATTTCTTATAAGAATCCGAGACAGCCGGAGGTTTTACTTGCTCCGCTTAAACCTAAAATGGGTGGTTTGGCAGCGAGGTTTCTAACGATTGTTTTAAAAAAAAAAAAAAGGTTTGGATTATTTTATATCCCTAGTTTGTTATTTTAAATACATTTATTTATAACATGCCCTGTTTTTAAGCCATTATAACAGTCCATGTACATGTGTTTAATAGGTTATTCAGGAGTTCAGGGTGTGGTATATTGTTTGGGCTTTAAGTTTGGTTTGTAACAAGCATAACTTGGGCCTAAAGTAAGATTGGATGAGAGCTTGGACTAGCCTATGGGCAAGTGGATAAGTTTGGGCATGTAGGGAGTTTTTCCTTAATATTTTGGGTTTTAGTTTACGTTAACATATTTGGATAGATTTAGGATTTGTTTAGACAGGATTTTTGGTGGTTTGAATAATAAAATTCGTGAGTGAGTTATTCTTCAAACATATTATTGTAAGAACTGCAGACTTATCAAAAGTGTTGTTGATATTTGTGATGTTTCAAGCAATCAATATTCAGGGTTCTAAAGACTTTATTTCTTTAAGGTTTATATCATTTCAACCTTTCTTGACGATCCTTGTAATGTTTTCAATCTTGGTGATTTGTTCTCTAAGGATTTGCATCAGTTGATGGATATTGCACATATAACGATTTCTATGAAAGCAGAGTTTAAACCCAAAAAAAATATAATAATTAAAAATTAAAAATTAAAAATTAAAGTTCTTAGGATTAAAGGTAAAATAAAATTACAACCCTATATAGTAACAAAAATATTACAATTTTAGACAAAAAGAAGAAACTACGGAATTATAAAACTTATAGGATTTTTAAATTAGAATAGAAATTTTATACCTAATTTAAATATTATAATTAGACCTTTGTATAATAAACTAAATATAAACGGACAAAATTAATTTAAGAGTGAAGATATAAAAAATTAGTACAAAAACTTGAAATACCGTAAAAAACTATTAATCCTTTAACTTCACCTATAGATAATTACTATAAAATTGTACAAATGATTGCTAGTTTCGGATGGGCAAGAATATTGGCTACAAAAACCCAAAAAAGAAAGTCCAAAGATCAAAAAACAAAAGGCTATACATACAAGTGGTAAATTTACCTAGTTGGAAAATAGAAAATCAAGTACTATATTAGAGATTTTATAAAAAAAAGATACAAATAAAAATTTTTGGGAAAAAGTTATTTTATTAACAAACGAATAGATGAAATACAACGCTTCTAAAATTCTTTAGCAAAAATATACATATATAAAAAACATATAAACAAGCAATTGACAAAACAAATCCATTCATATTTATGCAAAAAACTGATACATAAAACCCTGACTTAAATTCCAAGTTCATCATAGGATCCATGTCGTCCTTTATAATAATATTTTCATATATTTAAGATGATAGAAAAAAGACGGACATCAAGTCTTCCAGAGACACTCTATGTAATCCAAATTGTAGCTAAATGTTTCAAAGCATGCCTCCAGTCTGATGCAGCATTGCATCAATTTCATCTCCATCCTCCATCTCAAGCTATTTCCACATCAAAAGTTGCAAAATAAAATACAGGAAAAAATAAAAAAACAGTAAGCATTAGGTAGATACTTGCACAAAGTCCAACTGCTGCAATTATAATTATTTTTTTTATCACTTATGTACTGTTTTGTATAGAATTTGGTGAGCTTATAAGTTAGCTTATACTAATATTGCAATACTTATAATCTACCTTATACTCTCAATCAATACTCTCTATCAAAAGAAATGTGGCTGTGAGTTTTAACTAGTGAGTTAGCATCTGCACAGCCATTTTCAAAGAGCCAATATCTACAACTACAAAACAAATCACAAGATAAAGAATTACCTCATCTGGAGTCTGCTCTGCTCGGAGTCTCCGGCCATCAAACAAGAAAGCGATAGAGTTAAAGTCCACCGACTGTCGATCACAGTAGGCATTCATGAGTTTTTTCAACTGGGTGCTTCGCTTAATTCTAAAGAACACCTCATTGCCATCCTACAACGAAACATGAAACAGACATTAGACAATAGAAAGAAAAAGAAGCTCCCTTTTGCCCACATGAAATCAGCCAAGTAAAAACAACTTTAATAGCCATCTCCAATCACCAATGCGGCCAAACTCAACCATTTAAAAGGGCTAAAACTATAGAACTAAAACAAGCCAGTTACATATCACGGTAACTTCTAAATGTTATGCAAAACAAAAATAGACAATGTAAAAAATTTCCTCCAATACTAAAGAGAACTAATACAAATTACTCAGACATCAGACAATATACATACGATTAAAGCAAGCCAGAATCCTGTTATATTAACATAGATTTTCTCTAACACTGAATTTAACTACATGCAGTGCTTAACATAAAAATTAAATAGGGCAGAAAAAAATTACAAAATTGGAGCATTACTTAATTCAGCATGAGATATATCCAAAAAAGCTTATATACTGGTTAAATGTGAGAAATACTAAAACAAAGAACAAGCATCATACTATTTACTCCCACAAAAAAATCATTGATTATAATCAACTGCCATACATAAAAGTTTTACCATGGAAAGACACAAAACTTTGCAATTAATCCTTCAAAACCACCATTCATATTCTAACTCATCATGCTATAACATCAATTAAACTATTTTTTTTTCAAAAGGGTTTAAATAGACCTGGCCCTTCACTTTGAGGTTAATGTGCCCCGTCTGATCGACAGGTTTCTTCTCCTCCTCCTGACCACCGCTGCCGCCGCCGCCACCAGTCGCCGACATTCTTACAGATTCTAAGAATTTTACTCTCTCTCTGAATCTCAGGTTAGGGTTTTGCAGTCCCCTCTGCCCAACATATAAGCAGCACCAATAAACGACACTCCGAAAAACTTGCACGCTATTCACCCAATCGAAGCATAATCTGTCTGTATGCTTAATTACATATTTGCCATTATTTGCCGATATGTCGGTTGGAGAAAGCGAGTTGTTAGCCTTATCATACGCGCGAGAATGTAGGGATAGGTTATTTTTGAAGTAAGCGCGTTGATTTAATGGGATTTGATAAGGGTTTTGAGTCCGACGAAGGCAAGGGAATCGTTTTTGGGGAATCGTGATGGACGGTTGAAATTAATTGGACGAAGAATCTAACGGCTGTTGAGTGTTGATGCGTGGAGATGTGGGGAATGGGGACTAGTGGTGGGAGAGAGAGAGACTTCGGTAGTCGTTTTCTACTTTTGTTTCTTTACGGTGAGGACGGTTGACTAATTGGATTTCGGATTCTTCCTTATCCATTCTCTTCATTTGTCGGCCTCTTATTGGGCCAGATTTGGACAGGGCTGGATTTAAACGGCCCAGTGTTTGGAGTGATAATTCTAGGGGCGCTAATTTGTATTATTTTTTAGTTCGCAAATTATTATTTATAAATTTAGTAAATATTCGAAAAGATATTTAATTTTGAGAAAATGACATATATACACTCAAAGTTATTAAAAGGAAATATTTTTCACTGAAAGCTGATTGTTTTTTCGTACATAAGCTAAATTTCGAGTGAATAGATGATAAAACATCTATAGAAGTTATTAAATTTTGGATGGTAAATGATCATTTTTAATAAACTTGGGTGGACATACGATATTTTTCAAAACGATGTATTTTTTAATATTAACTAAATTTCGAATGAACAGATGATAATTTCCCGTTTGAGTTTTCTATTTAATTGCTCAACCATTCTACTCATATTTATAATATTTACTAATTTAATTTGATTGGAATACTCTAACACAGTTTAAATATCTTACTCAAATTTTCTTCCCAATATTCATAATAAAATGAAACACTAGTGTATATAAAATAACTATATGTCTTAACTTTAGTAATGAGATAAATGTTTATCATTTGACAAAGAATGGGTGCCTCAATTATTTTGAGTTTGTTTGTGTAAAATATATTATATATTCACAAATATTTGTACAATTTAAATAACTAATGGTACATGAATTATTGATTCAAGTTTATTTCGGCCAAATTGATAGTTTTTTTTTTTTTTTTTTTTTTTTTTTTTTTTTTTTTGGAAACGATGGAAACCCCGCCACCAAACCACCCATTCTGGCCGCGGCGCAGGTAAAACCACCGTTGTCCCAGGCTCTTACAAGAAGTGCAACCCCTGGATTCGAACCCAGAACCTCAAGGTGAGATCCTGGACCCTACACCACCAAGCCACACACCTGGGTTGTTGCTACAAACAACTGCTATATACATATTTATCTTAAATAAGAAACCATCATGTATAAACTTTCCAAATGAAGATTTTGTACATGTAATATAAAACTCAACAAAATTTGAATCACATGCATAAAGTTCCTAAATCAAACCAATTCCCAACATTCTAGTATTCATTGAAGTAAGTAAAACATACCTACGAGATAGCGCATCAGCCACTATATTTTCCTTACTTTGCTTGAAGCGGATTATATATGGAAAGGATTCAACGAACTCCATCCATCTTGCTTGCCTCTCATTTAGCTTACCTTGACCCTCAAATGTTTCAACAATTCATGATTTGTGTGGATCACAAAACTCCTTAGGCCACAAGTAGTGATTGTTGGACAATTATGAACCATAGCATCACTATTTGTACAGATCATGGTGTTGTTGTACAAATTAACTATGTGACAAAGGAGATTGCCCTTTTATCATTTGTAATTAGATTACCAAGATGTATAAATGATCAAAGGTCCATATGATTAGTTCCGGATTGAGATGATATGAGACAGTATCAATCAACGAAGGTTTAATCATTAAATATCCCTAGTCAGAGTATTATCGAGATTGGACATCGATAATGCGTAAAAGACTAGCATTACACTTGTGCGCGTTGTGGGAGCATAACAACATAGTTCTCACATATTTGGGTATTGGATACTCATGCAAGTGTAATAAGAGGTTGTGTTTACCGATGGTACGGGAATAGCTTCGCTCTGGATAGACCCCTCAGAATTCCATTGGTAGTATGACTATGTGTCTATGGAAGTCCGAATCAGGGTAGGTGTATTTGGTCTTAACCTGAGACTTGCACCGCTAATACTTGCGACAATCAATATACTTTGGTTTTGGTCGTCCATGGCTTTAACAGGTTCTATGTACGCCTCTTCTGGGTATATTGAGAGTCGTAGTGTATTGGGTGTGATGTCAAGATAGAAGTATCACTCCAGTCATAGTGGAGATGATGATCACGTAGGATACGGAACTGGTGCTCTTATGTAATGCAGTCATCGGGATAATATGACTAGGTCATGATTATCCGATTAAAGAGACTAGTTACCAGAGATCCGATATGTGTTTCGTACGGGGCAGACACAATTTCAGCCTCAGGCCTTGCACGTGACATCCGATGTTGGATCGTAATACGCAATACTACGTATACTACGCCTGATATAGATCACATATTCCTATAAGAATATTTCTGGAGAATTGGGTAGGCACGGTATTTTTCTAGAAGCCAACCATATATTGTAAATCGGTAAAAACGTAGTACTAGGTACGTACGTTTTCGGATAGTCCGACGACCGGATTTACTGCCACATAACCGCGGATCTCATGGGTTGCTTCCCGAAGATTCACCGATTACGTATGACTCGCACTTTATTAATCTGGGATTAATTATAAAAGAGAGAAAATTAATCTGGGAGTAATTACGGAGATATTTTATTTGGGATAAAATATTATTTAAAAGAGAGAGAACGATTAATTTTGATATTAATCGATAAAATAATATATTCGATATATTATACGAAATTGGATTTCGACGCAGAATTAAAAATAGATTTTAATTCGGGTGACGATTTAATTTAGAATTAATTCGTTAGCAACGTTAATAGTAATTTTGCTAGGAAAAATTATTTAATTGAATTTGATTTAATTACGTCGTAATAGAAAATTCGTTAATTTGGAATTAGCGAACCCGAGCTCGGGAGTGTTTGCGGGCCCACTCGCATTTCGAATTCAAGTGCGGCCCATAAGTCACATCAATCGTCAAATCATTAGTCACTTTGATTGATGTGAGGTCTAGTAACTTTGAGTGATATGATGTATAGTCACTTTTGATGTGAATTGTGATGGTGGTGGTTGGAAGGCATTAATTGCCTTTTGGCTCCAAAATTGGTTGACCTTTTTGAAAGGCAAATACCAAATTTTTGGTATATGTTTATTATTGATTTTGGAAATCAATACTAACACACAACACACTTGCCCTTCTCTCTCTCCACACACGGTTTTGGAAACATTTTCCCTCATCTCCCTCTCTCGGCTTTGAAGCCAATTTTTTCTCCATTTCTTGGCAAGACTGAGACATAGAAGAAGAACAAGGAAGATTTGTGGCAAATTTCCCTTATGCTAGCACATGAAGAGTCATCCTAAGGTGATAGGAAACCTATTCATGAGCATGGAATCACAAAACAAAGCTTGGAGCTTGGAGGACATCCATGGAGGTTGACCGAATTCACAAGGAACACAAAGAGCACCATTGCCGAGAGCTTCAAGGAGTTTTGTTGTTCCTTGCATCGCAAAAGCCGATCATTGTAAGTATTCCACAACTTATTTTGAGTATTCACACATGATTTCATTGCTTGAATTGATCCCGGGACTAATGTAGAAACCCAACAATGGTATCTTGAGCCACTTGAGCATGAAATTGAAATTAGGGTAAAATTGATTTGGGCATGTTTGAGTGAAATTGATTGTTTGGATATGCTAAAATTATGATAACATAGTGTTATGCATGATCAATTTGATGAAATTGGATTGGATCAAATTTCCCCAAATACTAGGCTTGGCCGAATGTATGCTTGCCCTAAATGTCATGGTGATTTTGTGTTTTTGATCATTGGATGAGTTGAAATCACTTGGGTAATGTTGATTTAGGATTTAATTGGATTAAAACCGAATCGGACAAAGAAAACCCTACAAAAGCCGTGACTTAGAAGCATGAAAATGATTGATTTTTTAATTAAATTGTGTTGGACATAAGTTGATGATGATTAGCATAATTAATTGTGTAAATTGATGTTTTGGAAATGTTAATTTGGTTAATTAATTATGGCATACACTTTAGGTTAATTAAATTATGAAATTTGGAATTTTGGTAATTTAATTAATAGGGCCAAATTTGGAATTGGGCTTATAAAGTTGTAATTTGGCTTAATGGGCTTGGTTGGGCCAAGTTTGGTTTAGGCCAATTGGTTGGATCCAATTGGGCCCAAAACCATATCCATAAAGTCCAAATATGACTTAATGGACCTTTAATTTTAATTGGGCCTAATGAGCCTAAATTGATTTCTTGGCAAATAAGGGTGATTCCTTAAATGGGCTTCGGTATTGGGTTTGACCCATATTGACCAAAAGTCCATGCCTTAAGAAATTAATTAAAAGCCCATTGGACTTTAATTAAATTAACATTGGATGTTAATCGGGCTTTGAGACCCGTAACGATTAGATTTGGAATCTAAGTCGTAAAGGCACATTAATAAAGTGTAATATTTAATTTGGAATTAAATAATGAATTAGTATTAAATATAAATTTAAATTGGATTTAATATTGTAGTTTAATATAATTCAAGAATTCGTACTTTGAGTACTTATTTGTAAAACGAATCGGACTCGCGCAAAATCAAATTGTTGTTTGAACATTGGATGGTCATTAATTTCAGATTAATTAATTGGATTAGATTGATTAATAACATGCTTTGTGTGAATACATGGATGCGATGTATGCATAATGTATATCGGATGGATATTAGATGGGTGAGGGCAATTTTGGAAATCGTTGTAATAAATTTATAATTTATTAATTGGACCTGCGTGTCCAGCCTATTACCTCTTGACTCTTTGTATTTCTCTTCTCACCTATTCCCCTCAATGTAAATGAGGTTTCTTTAGAAGTGTTATGTAATCGGGTAGAAGTAATACTTGTGCTAGCGAGAGAGAGGAAATAGAGAGATTTGTTCTAGGAACAATGTTTAAGTATCCATCCGCATATCATTATTATATTTACTTACACGCCTTATTATGTGTTTAGAATGCATGCTTAAGGGTGTGTGATGATGAGACCTGAACAAAGATAATTAATTGGTTGCCAATTTACGCGAAAAACCCTCAACACATATTAAGCATTTTTCCTTCCATTGAGTGATTCTTACTCAAGATCTAAGATTGGCACTGGTTTGTTGGCGAAAGTCAAGACCTTTGTCCGTCGCGTATGTGTTTGAATCATGAAGGCTTTGTTCCATATCGGTGTCTTGTCCAAGTTGTGATTTGTTGGCCAAAGTCAATATCACTTCTTGTCCATCGACATCGATTACGAAGCTTTCCATGGTCAATGGGTTCCGCTTAACTGGGATCATTAAGTTTATTGTGCCAAAGCCAAGGCTTAATGGATTCAGAGGAAAATGGTTAGGGAATATATTGGATATATTGGCATATATAAGATATATGTTTCGGACTTGGATGTCCACCTACTGGATCTAGGAATTGGATGGGATCCAATTGATACCTAGTTAATTATCATACAATTGTTGGCCAAAGTCAAGATTGTGTGTTATTTAACGGGATCCTAGCCCATTAGGAAACAAGGTTTCCCGAGTACTCCACAGAGGGTTACAGGCTCGCCGAAAAATAGTGGGAGACAAGTATTAAATTTGCAATATTCGTTTAATTACTTGCCATACGCGCTCATTACAAATTTTCGTCAATATAAATTAATATATTAGTTGGACTAATATTTAATCGTTGTTTTAATTAAACAGTTGGACTGTATTCAAACTATTTCAATAATAGTTGATTTTATAATTGGATTATAGTAATCAATTGTTGGGTTTCTACGATCTAACCGGGATCGTTTTAAGCAATGAAACAACATGTGAATACATCAAAGAAGTTACGGAATACTTACATTGAGCGGTTGAGCGATGCGATGAACACAAAAACTCTCCAAGATCCCTTGAAGCTCTCGGCAGTGAGCAGTTTCTGTCCTCCAAGTTTTCGGCCACCTCCAAGCTCCAAGCTCCAAGCTCCAAGCTTTCGAATGGTGATTCCAAGCTCACGGGTGCGGTTCCCTATCACCTTCGCAAGACTCATAAAGCGTGCTAGCACTCTGGAAATTTTGCCACAAAATTTCCTATTCTCCTCATTCACGGTGAAACCAGAAAAGAAAAAGAAGAATTATGCCCCTTGGGCGAGAGAGAGAGGAAGAGAAAATTTGAGAGAAAATGTTGGTTTTGTGTATCTAATACACTTTTATCAAATCCAAAAAATTGTAAAAACCTTTTCCAAAAAGTCAAACACAATTTTGGAGCCAAAAGCAATTAATGCTTTCCAACCACTTCCATCAATCAATCAAGTGACAAATTATCACATCACTCAAAGTGACAAGTGATTGTGACGCTTGATGTGACTAATGATTTGACGCTTGATGTGACTTGTGGGCAGCACTTAAATTCGCAATGCGAGTGCGCCCGTAAACACTCCCGGGCTCGGGTTCGCTAATTCCAAATTAACGAATTTTCCGTTGCGACGAAATTAAATCTAATTTAATTAAATAACTTTCCCTAGCAAAATTACTATTCACGTCGCTAACGAATTAATTCTAATTAACTCTTTCGCCCGAATAAAATCTAATTTCAATTCTGCGTCGAAATCCAATTTCGTTTAATATATCGAATATATTAATTATCGATTAATTCCAAATTAATCGTTCTCTCTCTTTAATTGATATTTTATCCCAGATAAAATATCTCCGTAATTAATCCCAGATTAATTTTTCTCTCTCAACTAATTAATCCCAGATTAATAAAGTGCGAGTCATACGTCATCGGTGAATCTTCGGGAAGCGACCCATGAGATCCCCGGATATATTGGCAGTAAATTCGGTCGTTGGTCTATCCGAACACGTATGTACCTAGTACTACATTTGTACCGATTTACAAGACAAGGTTGGCTTCTAGCAAAGCGCCATGCCTACCCAATCTCCAGAAATATCCTTACAGGAATATGTGATCTATATCAGGTATAGTATACGTAGTATTGCGTATTTCGATCCAGCATCGGATGTCACGTGCATGGCCTGGGGCTGGAATTTTGTCTGCCCCGTACGAAGCACATATCGGATATCTGGTGGTAACTAGTCTCTATAATCGGATAAACATGACCTAGTCATTTTATCCCGATGACTGCAGTACATAAGAGAACAAGTTCCGTATCCTACGTGATTCATCATCTTCTTCGCGTCGCGACGCTGGATCACTGCGCGCGCGACGCCCAAATGCGCCGGTTTTGCTAAAATGCGCCATGGTCAACGGGTCAACAATTTGAAAAGTTTGATTTTGCTAACGTGCGCCGTGCCACGTGTAACCATCAAAGAAGATTTGCTAACGTGCGCTGCCACGTGTCATCATCGCAACGGTGCCGACAATCATCATTTATGCTATCGTGCGTCGTGCCACGTGTCAAGAGATCAACGGCCTTGCTAAAATGCGCCCATGCTACGTGTCAAGATCTGATGCTGCCGACAATCATGCCTCAGAGTGACGTCAGCAATGACGTCATGAACAGTGCCGCGTCAGCGGATAAGATCTGAGCCGACAAATCAGCAAGTGACACGTGTCACTGTAGCGCGGTCGCGACGCGGCCCGAGCGTCGCGACGCGCGCTCCTTATCGACGCCTATAAATAGAGCACCAGATTTCAGTTTTTGTTGTACCATTTCCTCCCACTCTTTGATGTAGTTAGGGAGTTCCTCTCTCTCTAAGTTCTTTTAATTCAGTTTTTGTAATTTTTAACTAAGTTCTGTAATAATAATAATTTACTTTATTTTACAGTTTTTACTACTTATTATGGGAGGAGGTAACTTCCCTCTGTTAAGGTAAAAGGTAATTCTTTTACTATTGCTTCTTAGATTATTCTCCCATAATTATAATATATTCAAAGTTTTAAATTGACTTAATCAGGATACCGCCAGATTGGTCAGTGGGTAATAAAATTCATATTCCGCCTTTATGGCTGGTTAATTTGGTTCCGCCTTTATGGCTGGTTATTTTGGTTCCGCCTTTATGGCTGGTTATTTTAGTTCCGCCTTTATGGCTGGTTGTTGTTAAACTGATTAAATCAAAATACGCCTATATGGCTGGTTGGTAATGTTTTGCAAAACTTATATTATATTATGGGAGAAATCTAATTAGTATATAGTATAGTAGAAGTAATTCTTTTTACCTTAGCAATTTATTTTAATTCACTTTCAGCATTTATTTACTGCATTTACTTTATGCAATTTTATTTTAAGTCTTTTAAGTTTTTAGCCCTAGTTATGTGTTGTAGCTAAGTTAGTTATCTAGGGTTGTGATGAATTTCAATTAAACCAATTTATAAGGGTTAGATTATAGTTTGGGTAATTAATGATTTATTTATTGAGTCTTAATCTTAATGCTCTTTAATTAACTGGCCATTAATTAAATTGATTAGGTAAACTTAAAATGAACTAGACATAGGGATTTTAAGTTTAAGACCTTAGATTCAATAGCCCACGATCTTCCTTGAGGATAGATAACCCTTTTAATAGATTCCTTACAGGATAGGAATATACCTGTCGGGCGGGGGTAGCCATAATTGAGCTTGAACTTAATGAATCTAGGTAATTTGGTTGACATAGACATATGGTTCAATTGAATTATACTAGATATTTGTAATTGACCATCGGAAGAGGCTTTTACATAAGTTAGTGTTCCGGTTAATAAATTGATATATTACCCAACTATAAGATAACTACTTCATCTTTTAAATAATATTGAAATAAATCACAACCCTGGATAGTTTTTAATATTGAATTTCCTTAAAATCTACTTTTAAGCAATTTTAGTTATTTGTCTTTAAATTTAGAATCATCGCCATTCCAAATCAATTAAACAACTTGTTAGATACTGGTAATCATTTGGCCCAATAAATTGATAACAAAAAGGTTTTAAGTCCTCGTGGGATCGATACTTTTTATACTACTTAAACGATACGTACGCTTGCGTTATACGTGTGTGTTTACGCCGGTCAAGTTTTTGGCGCCGTTGCCGGGGACTTATTTATCTTTTATTATTAGTTTAGGGGTTAGATACTTTTACTTGTATCTAATTTCTTTTTACTTATTGTTTTTGTTTTCTTGTGTTTCAGGTTCTCAGAAACTTCATGAGACGAACCAGAAGCTTTGAACTCCGACCGCTTGACCCAGAAATTGAAAGAACCATCAGACAGTTGAGAAGGGAAAGGCAAGAAGCTCAAGAAGCTTTAATCAACATGGAACCTGAACCTTTGGAGGTTGCACCACCAATTCCCATTCGAGACAGAACCATTCCGGTGGTTGACAGACTCATTTCATGTATTGTACTTCCTCCATTACCAGCAAATGCAGGAGACATCAAAACTTGCATTCAGATGGTTCAGCAGTCAGTTCAGTTTGGAGGAAATGCAACTGAAGATCCTAATGCCCACATCAGCAACTTCCTGGAAGTTTGTGGCACTTTCAATTACAACCGAGAAGCTGAAGAAGCAATCGAGACTGCGTGTTTTCCCATACTCCTTGAAGGACAGAGCTAAAGCTTGGCTACATTCATTACCAGCAGGGTCTATCACAACATGGAACACTCTTGCCACCAAGTTTCTTGCAAAATACTTTCCACCAGCCAGAACCGGAAAGCTGAGAAATGACATCACATCCTTTGTACAGCAAGATTCAGAATCCCTGTACGAAGCGTGGGAAAGGTACAAAGATTTACTCCGGAAATGTCCACACCATGAGATTCCAAAATGGCTTCAAGTCCAAACATTCTACAATGGACTTTCTGGAATAATGAGAACCACAATTGATGCTGCTGCTGGAGGTGCCTTGATGGCAAAATGAGAAGATCAAGCCTGGGAACTAATCGAAGAAATGGCCAACAACAATTCCTTGTGGCCAACAGAAAGAAGTCTGATTCAAATAATTGCAGGAATCTATGAAGTTGGAGCCAATTCAGCAGTCAAACCCAAGCTAGATCAAATATGCAAATTCATGGAGACTCTTACCACTGGATCCACAAGTTCACCATATGGAGGAGTATCAGAACCACAACAACTTGAGGAGACGGTGAATTATGTCAACAATTTCAACAGACAGGGGAACAATCCATATTCCAACACCTACAACCCAGGGTGGAGGAATCATCCTAATTTTTCATGGAGCAACAATTCAGGGCAAAAGAACTATCCACCACCTGGATTCCAGCAACAGAATAAAGGCCAGGAGCAGACAAATGAACCAGCAATAGGCAGAAGTGCTAGCTCAGTTAAAAAAATACGATGCTATCTTTCAGAGCCAATCAGCTTCCATCAAAGCACTGGAGAATCAAATCGGACAACTGGCCAATACTCAGAGTTACAGACCGCCAGGAACTCTTCCTAGCAACACTGAGCCAAATCCAAGGAACATGGGGAAGGAGCAATGTCATGCCATTATGTTAAAAAGTGGTACTGAAATCAACAAAGATGTTGGAGTCAAAACAGCTGCTGCGAGGAAGTTCCAAAAGATGCAGTTCCACAGATGAAAGAAAAAGAAGCAAAGGAAAAAGAAAAAGAACAGATCGCTCCACCACCACATTTTCCTCAACGTCTTCAGAAAAACAAACTGGACAAACAGTTTGCTCGTTTCTTGGAGATTTTCAAAAAGCTGCACATTAACATACCATTTGCAGAAGCCAGCCTTGGAAATGCCTAGCTATGTCAAATTCATGAAAGATATTCTTTCACGAAAACGGAGATTGGGAGATTACGAGACAGTAGCTTTAACAGAAGAATGCAGCGCCATCATTCAGAGGAAACTTCCCCCGAAGTTGAAAGATCCTGGCAGTTTCCCTCACCATTCCATGCATCATAGGAGAACATAATTTCGGTAAGGCTTTATGTGATTTAGGTGCAAGTGTTAACTTAATGCCTTTTTCTATTTACAGGAAACTGCAAATCGGAGAAACAATGCCTACCTCAGTTTCACTGCAACTTGCTGATCGAACGCTCGTATTTCCAAGAGGTGTAGTTGAAAATGTGCTGGTAAAAGTTGATAAATTCATTTTTCCAGCAGATTTATTGTCCTTGACATGGAGGAAGACGCAGATGTGCCAATCATCCTTGGGAGACCATTCTTGGCTACTGGTCGGACCATTATTGATGTACAGAAAGGAGAACTAACCATGAGGGTACAGGACCAAGAAGTAACATTCAATGTTTTCAAAGCCATAAATTTCCCAGATGATGAAAAGAAGGAAAAATATTTCAGACTTGATGTGATACACCATACCATCCAGAACTCTGACGCAAAACAAAATTCTACCAACAAACCTAAGGCATGTCAATCGCCTGTGGAGACTGATGATAAAGGGTTTTGTGCAATCGAAAAGCCAAGTCTTGTCCTAATAGCAACAGAAGAGAAACAGTTCCACCAACTCAATGAATTGGAGGAATTTCACATTCAACCTTTTAAAAATGCCATATTGTACAAAGAAAAGGCCAGGAAAAGACATGATGAGAAGTTAGTACGCATACAACTGGAACCAGGGCAGAAGGTATTGTTCAATAAATCAGGAGTGAAATTCTTCCCATGGAAGTCAAAATCAAGGTGGTCAGGTCCATTCCTAATCACTAAGGTTTTACCAGACAAAACCATTGAGATAAATGATCCTGATTCCAACAAAACTTTCAAAGTAAAAAACAAGCGTGTCAAGCACTACTGGAGAGAATCATTTGAGCGACAAAAAGAAAGTGTCACACTTTCAGATCCAGCATAAACGTTCAAGCAGTCACGTCTAGCTGACGACTTTAAACTTAGCGCTCGCAGGGAGGCAACCCATGCAATTTTTGTATATATTGTGATTTGGTGTGATTTAATTTTGTGTGCTTAGTTTTTGCAGATAAAGTCATTTCAAGATGGAAGAAGTTCTCTCAAATCTTCACAAGCAATTTCCTTCTCTCCCTCAAAAATCTCTGATGAAAGTCTACAAAGCTCGCTTGGAACGAATGAGGTTACTGACAATCTATGGTATTCCCAATGACATTCGTTGGGTAATTGAAGCACGAGTCCGATTGGCAGGTGAGTCTTCTGACTCTTTTATTTCACACTTGCCTAGTTTTGGAAGAAGCACCTATGCAAAAAAACGAAGAGCTAAGCAAATGGATGTTTGTTACAAATGTGCACGTTGGAATTGCAATACTCGTTGTCATTCTTTAGGAATGGTGTCTGATAATCGCGAAGACAAAATTAAATTCATTAGGGATGGCTTGAGTAAGGAGTCTTTAGATGATATATCTTCGACTCTTGAGACGCATCCCAGTGGATATGTTCACATAGCCTTTCGCAGATTACATACACAATTTCAAAAAGAAAGACAACAGTTAAGTCTTGGGAATCTGACTCAAAAAGACCCTGTTTGCCAATTTATAAGAAAATTGGATGGGAAGCTTGTCCCTGACGCATAGACGTTAATCAAGCTATAGATTTTTGTACATATTATATCTCTTTGTTTTTTTCTAATAATTGTAATTTGTTTTGTTGTTTTCTTCCGACAGGATCCAGATCTTGTTGACTATCATGATCTACTTTACTATTTTGCTACTAATCGTCCTTTGGAAGATACTTGTGCTATTTTTACTCACCCTTTTCAGGTATTATAAATTCAACTCATCATTGCACCTTTGAAGTCATCCAGAGTCAAGAAAGAAAAACATAAAAAAAAAATGGAAGTCACTTCAAGAAGACGAGTTGAAAACATCTGTGTATTTTGCGGTAGTACTGTTGGTACTAAACCACAATACATAGAAGCAGCACAGGAATTGGGTCGAGTTTTAGCTGCAAGGAATATGCACTTAATATATGGCGGAGGAAATCTCGGACTTATGGGGATCGTTTCAAAGGCCGTACAAGAAGGAGGTAGTCATGTTTTGGGAATCGTCCCAAAACCTTGGCAGAGGCAAATCTTATTGGACCATCAAACGGAGAGGAACTGATCGTGTCAGGTATGTCTGAACGACTGGTAGAAATGATTAACCATGCTGATGCTTTTATTGCTTTGCCAGGTGGTTTGGGTACATTGGAGGAAATTTTTATAGTTCTATCTTGGGCGAACCTGAACATACACCAGAAACCAATTGGACTACTCAATGTTGATGGATTTTATGATTTTCTTGTGTGGTTTCTTGATGATGCTCGGAGAAATGGGTTCGTTTCAAAACCTATGAAAGAACTCCTCTTCACTGCCAGACTTGCTCCGGATCTAATAGACAAACTCATAGCCTATGAACCACAAGTTGACCCTATCCTATCAAAGATAAATTGGTCTGAGGACGATCGTGGTAAAAGGCGTCGAATTAATCTGGATCTTAACCTTTAATTGCCTGTAGATTTGATTTCAGCTAACCAGGTACAACCTTCTAACTCTTCTTTTACTGTTTAAGACATTGGGGACAATGTCTCATTTAGGTTTGGGGAGAGATTTAGTTGATTAGTACCTTGTTTTTAGTTTGTATGTTGTTTTTATTTTTAGTCCAAAATTTTTCGAAAACTACAAAAAAAATTGAAAAATTTTCAAAAATTACAAAAATATTTTGTATTTTTGTGTTTTCTTTGTGTTTTGACTAAAAAGGTGGAATGGGTAAGAGATAGCTGAGTAAGGAGTTCTCATTCCTGATACGTATCTCAAACCATTTATTTCAAAACAAGTTAATTTTGGTTTTTTCATTTTAAATTATTTAATTCGTAAATTCTCCTTAAAATGGACTAAAATGGATCTTCATATACTCCGTTGGCAGGTATTATCAACATACATGAAACATACAGTCATTAGCTAAAATTGAAAAGTTTGTAATATTCCGTGCTATAGTTTAATTGGAGGAAGCATCTCTAAATAGTGATGGAGTAAAAAAAAAAAAAAAAAAAAAAACCTCCGAGATCCGAGTTATTAAGTCTGTAAGGGTGTTTTAACACCTAGTGCCCTAAAACCAACTGGTTTGGGAGTCACTGGCCCAAAGCTCGCTACATGGATCGAAGATGCTGCAAAAATATATATATCTGAAGTCTGAGTAATTAAGTTCGTAGGGGTGTCTTAACACCTGGTGCCCTAAAGCCAACTGGTTTGGGAGCCACCGACCCAAAGCTCGCTACATAGATGGAAGGTATTGTATATAAATAAAAAATAGAGAAAAAAATCAAAGAAAAAATCAGAAAAATCATAAAATTATTCCATTGCTACAAAAAGGTGTCAAATCTGATAGAACTTTAGGACAAAAATATTACTCTCTTATCAACTGCACTTATGACTGTTGTGGGCAAAAATGAGTTGATTAATATTTTGTTGATTGTGTATATGGAGAATGGTAAAAATAATCGGAGAATTTACTTATTCGGTAATTTAGAAAGAAACAAAACAACTATTAACTTGGAGTAGAATTTTCACCTGATTAGTCACTAACTTTCTTTATTCTCTTTTCGCTTGTCTTTTTGCTTTTGTGTGCATTAGTTTTACTACCTTTTTACTTTTGTAAAATGTTTGTGGGTACCATTGCTGTAAACCCTCACGAGACTACAACTCGTCCACTAGGGACACCTAGGGGTTTAAAGGCTTGTTGCATATGCTAAATGCAACCGTGATCCCTACGAAAGTGGCTTAGTTAAATTTTCTTTTCATGTTATTTTATTTTCTGTTTTGCTCGAGGACTAGCAAAATGTTAGGTTTGGGGGTGTGATGAGTGGTATTTATACCACTATTTCTCACTCATTTAACCTAATGTTTTGTTTTGTTTCTCGAGTTTTATGAACGTTTTGATGTGTTTTGTTGTTATTTTGCAGATAAATAAAGTTTGGACAGCACTGGAGGCAATTTGGGACTAAAAATAAAAACAACATACAAACTAAAAACAAGGTACTAATCAACTAAATCCCTCCCCCAAACCTAAATGAGACATTGTCCCCAATGTCTTAAACAGTAAAAGGAGAGTTAGAAGGTTGTACCTGGTAATATATTGATTTATTAACCTGGAACACTAAATTATGTGTAAGCCTCTGTCGAAGGTCAGACACAAATACCCAGTTTAACCCAATTGAACCATATGTCTATGTCAACCAAATTATCTGGATTCATTAAATTTAAGTTCCAATTATGGCTACCCCCGCCCGACAGGTATATTCCTATCCTGTAAGGAAATCTATTAAAGGGTTATCTATCCTCAAGGAAGATCGTGGGCTATTAAGTCTAAGGCTGAAACCTAAAATCCCTATGTCTAGTTCATTTTAGATTTACCATATCAATCTTATTGGTGATCAGACAACAAGAAGCATTAAGCTTAAGACTTAATAAATAAACCTTTAAATTACCCATACTATAAAATAATCCCTTATAAACCGGTGATATTAAAAATCATCACAACCTCAGAAAACTAACACATAACTATGACTA
>SKCR01025325.1:0-183548 GCA_019454045.1 Zanthoxylum bungeanum | reverse complement strand
ATCAGTTCAGTTTTGCCAGGTACGGCACTCTGGGTATCGAGATATCACTATGGCACTCTAGGTATGGAGACACAACCGCGATACCTCGGGTATGGGGTTTAGCATGCCGTGTATGGAATTTCGGGTATGGAGATATTACTGCGACACTCTGGGCATGGAGACGCAACCGCGATGCCTCGGGTATGAGGTTTAGCATGCCCGGTATGGCATAACCAAAATCAACTCAACACAACAGGCAAGTCAAGTGGCAGCTGGCGAGCCGGGTAAGTAGAAATGCATTGCATAACTTTGATAGGATTGTCATTGTCACACACTGCACAAGTCCCATCAAAGTGGGGGCGACTGTAGGCACTGCATTTTTGCATATAAGTCCCGATGAGGAGTCTCACATGGAGACACTACCTTTTAAGTCGCAGAGTGGCGGGAAACGGACGTCGGAAGGGAAAATACGGAAATCAGTACCTTGTCGGATTTAACTCGCTTGTTTAGCTTCGGGCTCGCTTGTGGACCTTCGTTTTAAAATTCACCTAGCCTAAAAACCCCGCAAACCATTTAACTTTAGTCTAAAGCCCCCGCAACCCACATGCCCAAGCCTTGGCCCACACGCCCAACCCCACTTAAAACACATCCAAATTAATTAAATACATATTTAACACATGACAAAATTAAATAAAATCTAAAAATCATATACCAAATTAAATAAAATCTAAAAATCATAGACCAATTTAAAATAAAATCATGCCTAATTAAAATCAATCAAGTATATTATATTCCAACTAAACAAATTCATGCCTAAACAAAACAAATTAAATATATAACCTTCCTAAACAAACCAAATTTTTTCTCCAATCAATCTTGTGTTTTCCTTACATAACATTAAATCATATCCTCCTTTAATGCACAAATCCTTTCATTGTCAAGCAAGGATTCACCCATCCCTTTTGTCTATAAAAGAAACACATTGCCAAGACATCTTCTCCATCTCTCACGCCTCTCTCTCCCTCACAAACTAAACCTAAACAACCTCCAAAACCATACACACAGCAGCCTACCATTACCGTATTACAGCCTTCACGCAAATCCATTGCCAATAGCCTTCATCCTTCACGCAGAATCACAAAGCAACCCTCTCTCTAATTCACGTCACTAGCCACAAATTGCCCCCCATGCCTCACATATCCGTTACCCTACTCAACGTCACAAACCCCACACGTTGCAGCAAGCCTCCTCTCACACATGCCCTCACGAAACCAACCTTCCCAGCCTACCCACTCACGCAAGCCTCCACGACACCTGCCCCTCATGAAACCAACTTCATGCACACACTACTTCACACCTAGCCCCTTCAACTCACCACAAGCCTCACATCTCAGCAGCCCACTTGTCCACACTGCCAGCCTCAAGTTAACTGCCCATTCGCCCACATTGCCACACTCACGTTACAGCCCAAAACTGCACGCATTTAGCCCCCAAAACTGCACACATTTATCCCCCAAAATTGCACGCACATAGCCCCCAAGACTGCCCAGTTCGGTAACACAAAACACCCATCCTACACAGACACAGTCCACCACACGCCGAAACCAGCCCCAAACTACCTCACACACTGCCGTAAATTTCTTTTACTGACCAGCCCTAAACTGCAGCATAATACCCTCACAAAATAGTCCCCTTTAACCCGAAACAGTAGCCATTCACTGCCTCTATACACCACTGAAAATACTCCTCCAAAATGCCTCCAGTATTATCGAAAACAGCAGCCCGCATAACCGAAAAACAGTCCCTTAAAACACCAAAAATAGTGACCAAAATAAAGCAGTAAAACAGCAGTGAAACGGAGTCAAAACAGTAGCTTGAGCAGTGAAACAGTGAGGAAAGACGCAAACTAGTGAACCAGAAAAGTTGCGGAGCTTTAACCCTTCCGATCACCATGAAACGCGAGTCCAAGAGTCGACGAAAAAGGTTAGACCTGAGGGCACTTTTCACATCCATTTTTATTCGTATTTTTACTGTTTATTGAATCTTATTTACATGATTATTGCGGAGTGATGCATGTTGTGGCCCTTGAATAGATAGAAAATGCATGTATTGTGAAATGGTGTATGTTGTGCCCCTTGAATAAAATGAAAAATGTGTCGCCTCTTGTGGTATATAGGATGGAAACCTGGACATAAATTTCATTGCCGATTCTGAATGGACGGTAGTATGATCTGTACACGGGATACAACTCCATGTACCACTTGAGCAAATGGCGCATATTTTATTTTATGTTGTTTTGATTCGTTTATTATCCGTTATTTAATTTCTGCATGTTATTTGTTTGTGTAATGCTGATATAAAGCGCACGGGCTTAGTAAGTTGGATTAAAGGTCCTCCATTTCGAGGGGTTAAAGAACCTTTACCGCGATGATTTGCCGCGCCGGATAATGTATATTCGGTTGGATGTAAAATGTGTTCAATCGGGTATACGAAGTCTGATATTATTGGCTTTATTTTTATATGCATCATGTTGCATTGCGCATGGGCTTAGTAAGTCGGATTAAAGGTCCTCTATTTGGAGGGATAAAAAGCCTACGGTATACTTTTACAATGATACTTCGCCGCGCCTTTTATTTCACTATTTTCTTTTCTTTGTATGTCATCTTCTTGCATAATCATGCATCATGTTGCATTGCGCATGGGCTTAGTAAGTTGGATTAAAGGTCCTCTATTTGGAGGGATAAAAAGCCTACGGTCTACCTTTACCTCGATACTTTTTCGTGCTTTTTATTTCGTTATTTTTTTTTGTATGTCATCTTCTTGCATAATCATGTATCATGTTGCATCACGCATGGGCAAATCAAGTTGGATTAAAGGTCATCTGCTTTGAGGGATAGAAAGCCTACGGGCTACCTTTTCCACGATATTTTTCCGCGCCGGACGAGGTATGCTCGATTGAATGGGAATGAGCTCATTCGGGCACACGAGGTACTAGATTGTGCATCTGTGTATGCGTTTGCGTCGTCTATCATGCATCAGGTCATGTCCCGTTCGAACGCAAACCTTCTATTTCCCATTCAAACGCGTTTACAAATGCTACTCGAACGCGCATGCATTTTTGTTTCATCAGGTCTTGCCCCGTTCGAACGCGTTATCAAACGCTACACGAACGCGAACCCTCTGTTTACCGTTCGAACGCATTTACGAATGCTACTCGAACGAGAACGTGTTTTGTTTCATCAGGTCTTGTACCGTTCAAACACGTTATCAAATGCTATATGAATGCGAACCTTCTGTTTACCGTTCGAACGTGTTACAAACTCTACTGGAACACACATACACTGAACCGATTCTTTTTTATCTCATGTCATGCATAATTGTTTCTTGGGTGATTTCTCTTATATTATGTAATTAGTCATACTATCTTATCATTGACACTCTCACCGTCATCATCTATTTGTATTCCTGTATTTATCTATTTTATGTGTTCAAGCATGATTAGGTCATTAGTATGTTGGTTCTCAAGCATGATTTAGCTATAGGTACTTTATTCCTTAACGCATGATTGTACAATTGCCATTTCCCTGCGTTTCTGTATCCATGAACATGGTGTGCTTATGAAGTTGTATGCTTGCCGTATTTTAAATTACCTTTATGCATGCAAATTCGGACATAAGTTATATGCAAATATGGTATATAAAAATTCGAACATAGGTTATATGCAAACTTAGATATGAGCCTTGTACTTATGCATGCGAACTTAGGAGTAAAATTATCCTTGGAAATATGTTGTTTAGGATTGGTTAGAATATTGCACAAATCATTTCATTACAAGTGGCATAAGTAAGGGACCATTCCGAACCCAACGGTTTAAGGTCATCCTTTGCGAGGGGTGAGTGCGGCCTTAAATCATTTTCCCGGTTCACACTGGGTGGCGACTCCATTAGTCTTCGGTTTAGACCCCCACGGGCTACTCCGTACTCCCGATCGGGCCGCGAGCCCGGAACAGCATCCGTTGCCCAGTTTCTGTGTCCCACACCCAGATCAGTATCAGTTTGAGGGCGAGGCCCACATAAGTATCAGTCTGGGGATGCGTCCCAGGGTCGAGGCCCACATAAGTATCAGTCTGGGGATGCGTCCCAGGGTCGAGGCCCACATCAGTATCAGTTCAGGACGAGGCCCACATCAGTATCAGTTTGGGGCGAGGCCCATATCAGTATCAGTTGGAGGGGGAGGCCCACATAAGTATCAGTCTAGGGGCGAGGACCACATCAGTATCAGTTTGAGGGCGAGGCCCACATCAGTATCAGTTTGAGGGCGAGGCCCACATCAGTATCAGTTCGGGGTTGAGGCCCACACATCATCAGTGTCAGTTTTGGGGATGCGTCTCAGGGCCAGGGTCGAGGCCCACACATCATCAGAAAGCCGGGAATGGCACTCCGAGAATGGAGTACAGTTCGAGAATGAACAAGCCGGGAATGGCACTCCCAGAATGGAGCACTGTTCGAGAATGAACAAACTGGGAATGGCACTCCGAGAATGGAGCATAGTTCGAGTATGAACAAGCCGGGAATGGCACTCCGAGAATGGAGCACAATTCGAGAATGAACAAGCTGAGAATGGCACTCTAAGAATGGAGAACAGTTCGAGAATATACAAGCCGGGAATGGCACTCCGAGAATGGAGCACAGTTCCAGAATCAACAAGTCAGGAATGGCACTCCGAAAATGGAGCACAATTCGAGAATGAACAAGCTGGGAATGTCAATCCCATAATAGAGTATAGTTCGAGAATGAACAAGCCGGGAATGGACTCCGAGAATGGAGCACAGTTCGATAATGAACAAGCCGGGAATGGCACTCCGAGAATGGAGCATAGTTCGAGAATGAACAAGCCATGAATGGCACTCCGAGAATGGAGCACAGTTCGAGAATGAACAAGCTGGGAATGGCACTCCGAGAATGGAGCACAGCTCGAGAATGAACAAGCTGGGAATGGCACTCCGAGAGTTGAGCAAGGTTCAAGAATGAACAAGCCGGGAATGGAACTCCAAGAATGGAACACAGTTCGGGAATGAACAAGCCAGGTATGACATTTTGGGGGCGAGGCCCACATTAGCATTAGTATCAATTTCTCCAGGTATGGCACTCTGGGGGCGAGGCCCACATTAGCATCAGTATCAGTTTTTCCGGGTATGGCACTCTGGGGGTGAGGCCCACGTCATTATCAGTATCAGTCTTTCCAGGTATGGCACTCTGGGGGCGAAGCCCACATCATTATCAGTATCAGTCTTACCAGGTACGACACTCCGGGTATGGAGATATTTCAGCGACGCCTCGGGTATGGGATTTAGCATGCCAGGTACGGCACTCCGTGTATGGAGATATTTCAGCGACGCCTCGGGTATGGGGTTTAGCATGCCAGGTACGGCACTCCGGGTATGGAGATATTTCAGTGACGCCTCGGGTATGGGGTTTAGCATGCCAGGTACGTCACTCCGGGTATGGGGTTTAGCATGCCAAGTATGGAACTCCGAGTATGGTGTTATTACAGCGATGCCTCGGGTATGGGGTTTAGCTTGCCAGGTACGGCACTCCAGGTATGGAGATATCACTACGACACTCTAGGTATGGAGACGCAACTGCGACACCTCGGGTACGAGGTTTAGCTTGCCATGTACGGCACTCCGGGTATGAAGATATCACTGCGACACTCTAGGTATGGAGACGCAACCGCGACACCTCGAGTATGAGGTTTAGTTTGCCAGGTACAGCACTACGGGTATGAAGATATCACTGCGACACTCTAGGTATGGTGACGCAATTGCGACACCTCGGGTATGAGGTTTAACTTGCCAGGTACGGCATGTGGACTATTGTGGACTACCACGACACCCTAGGTACGGGGTTTAGCACACCAGGTACAGCACGTGGACTATCGTGGACTATCGAGGACTATTATGGACTATCGTTGACTATCTTGGATTACTGTGGACTATTGTGGACTATCGCGACACCCTAGGTACGGGGTTTAGCAAGCCAGGTACGGCATGTGGACTATTATGGACTACCGCGACACCCTAGGTAAGGGGTTTAGCACGCTAGGTACGGCACGTGGACTATCGTGGACTACCGTGGACTATTGTGGACTATTTTGGACTATTGTGGACTATTTTGGACTACCGCGACACCCTAGATACGGGGTTTAGCACGCCAGGTACGGCACATGGACTATCGTGGACTGGTATGGACTGCCGCGACACCCTAGGTACGGGGTTTAACATGCCAGGTACGGCACGTGGACTATTGTGGACTATCGTGGACTATTGTGGACTACCGCGACACCCTAGGTACGGGGTTTAGCACGCCAGGTACGGCACATGGACTATTATGGACTATTGTGGACTACCGCGACACCCTAGGTACGGGGTTTAGCACGCCAGGAATGGCACATTATCAATTTAGTTTAGAGCAACAGGCAAGCCAGGTGGCAGCTGGCGAGCCAGGTAAGTGAAAATGTATTGCACGTACTTTGATAGGATTGACTTGTCAAACACTGCACAAGTCCCATCAAAGTGGGGGCGACTGTAGGCACTGCATTTTTGCATATAATTCCCGATGATGAGTCTCGTATGGAGACACTACCTCTTTAATTGTGGAAGCCGCGGGAAACGAACGTCGGAAGGGAATAGTCAAGAATTGACACATTGTTGGATTTAATTCGTTGGAGTAGCTGCGGGTTCACTTGTTGGACCTCCGTTTTAAAACACACTCTTAGCCCAAAACCCCGCAAGACACACACCAAGCCCACACATCACTAAACCAAACACCCAAGCCCACCAAGAGACCAAGCCCTACGCCCAAGCCCATTAAATCACATCCAAAAATAATTAAAAATATTTAAAACACATGTCACAAATTAAATTAAATTAAATCCAATTAAATTAAATTAAATCTCATTCCAAAATTAAATAAATCATCTTCCTAATCAAGACAAATCACATTCCTTAATTAAAAGATACAAATCAAATCTCATCAAATACTTTCCTAATCCACTTAAATTACATTCCCTAATTAAAAGATACAAACCAAATCATACCCCTAACTAAAAGAGAAGAAATCGAATTAAATCAAATCACTTCCCTAATTAAAAGATTTTTCCTTATCACACAATAATTAAAAATATCTCTCATTAATTACCCAAATCATTTCATTCTCTAACAAGGATAACCCCCATCCCTTTGCCTAAAAAAAACCCTTGCATTGTCGTCCAACCAAACCACCATCAAAACCAGTACAGCCGTACATCAACAAGCCAAAAAACAGCCTCCACCCTAACCCTCACTGCCCCACCAAGCAGTAACAAATAAACTATAAACCCCCTGACCGAAGCAGCCCTTCTTTACGTTCACACAGAATGCACTAAAGCCCTCATTCCCCTCACTGCCCTCATGTACACGGCCCTTTCATTCATTGCCACTCACAGCCTGCTATAAACCCTTCACGCCAAGTCCCATCACTACACGCCACCTGCGCTTTCACTCACCTACACCCTCACGTTGCTAGCTCCAGTTCACGCCACAAGCACACACTAAAATCCCCTTTGACGTAAACCATAAGCCCTCACAGACCTGCACCCTTTATACTCACGCCACATACTTATACACCCTACTGCCTCACGCGTATAACCCCAATTGCCTCACGTAACCAACTGACCTTAACTGCATAATTCCATAGCCCATTGCCTCACGTAACCAGTCAATATACTGGCTTCAATGTAGCCCTCTCTTTGACCAAAAAACTGCCAGTAAACTGCCGCCAAAACAGTCCCCGAATTAACCCAAAACTGAACCTAAAAACTACCCAAAACAGTCCCCTAATTACCAAAAAATAGTGACCAGAATATACAACACAAACAGCAGCAAAACGGAGTGAAAATAGCAGCCCAAACAGCGAAACAACGAGAAGAAATATTGGATTAGTGAACCAGGAAAGTTACGGAATATCAACCCTTCTGACGGCCGTGTAACACGCTTTCGAGAGACGACAAAAGAGGTTAGACCTGAGGGCACCTTCTTTATTTATTATTCCTCAATTTTTTATTTATTTTAATATATTATCGCATGAGAGTCGTTTGTTGATGCATGATGTGAATTCCGGGTGAACGGAATGCGTGTTCTTCTTTATGGTATATCGGATGGAAACCCGGACGTAAATTACTTAGCCAAATCCAAATGGACGGTAGTGCGGTTTGCACTCAGGATACAATGTCACGTACTACTTAAGAGACACACGTATTTCGTTTCGTCCAAACATGTATGCTAGCATGATTTAGTCTAGTATGTTATTTATTTTCTTTAAGCATGATTTAGTCTAGTATGTTATTTATTTATTAAGCATGATTTAGTTGTTTATTTTTAAGCATGAGTAGTTATTTGTTTTGCGTTTGGAATTTGCATTAGGTTTATGTTGTTGTTTACTTTTCACATTATATAATTGAAATATGTTCATGAGATTGCCGTGTGTTGTCGTGTGTTATGAGGACTTATTTTCCAAGCAAGCAAACTTAGACATAAGATTTATCTTTATGAACATGAACTAGATATAGGTTGTTCTTGAGCATTTTGGTAGATTCGGTTAAGATATTGCACAAATCACATCATTACAAGTGGCATAAGTAAGGGACCATTCCGAACCCAACAATTTGAGGTCTTCCCTTGCGAGGGGTGAGTGCGGCCTTAAACCTTTGTCCCGGTTCACACAGGGTGGCGACTCCATGTTATTTCTCAGGTTTAGTTCCCCGCGAGCTATTCCGTACTCCCAACTAGGCCGCGAGCCTAGAACAGCATCGCCGATTTCTGTGTCCTACAACAGCAGTCAACGCCAAGCTAGATCAGATATGCAAATTCATGGACACTCTCAGCACTCAAAGCAACATTGGAGCCACAAGTTCACCATATGGAGGAGCACCAAAACCAAACCAACTTGAAGAGACGGTGAATTATGTCAATAATTTCAACAGACAGGGGAACAATCCATATTCCAACACCTACAACCCAGGGTAGAGAAATCATCCCAATTTTTCATGGGGCAACAATTCAGGGCAAAAGAACTATCCACCACCTGGATTCCAGCAACAGAACAAAAGCCAGGAGTTTGAAAAATAACCAGAAATGAAAGAATAGATTGCAGAGATGTTCAAAAAGCAACAAGCAGCATATGATGCTATGTTTCAAAGACAATTTGCTTCCATCAAAGCATTGGAGAATCGAATTGGACAATTGGCCAATGCTCAGAGTTACAGACCGCCAGGGAATCTTCCCAGCAACACAAAACCAAATCCAATGAACATAGGGAATGAGCAGTGTCATGCCATCATGTTAAAAAGTGGTACTGAAATCAACAAAGATGTTGGAGCCAAAACAACTGCTGAGGAAGTTCAAAAAGAAACAAAGCAACAGATGGAGGAAAAAGAAACAAAGGAAAAAAGAAAGAATCACTCTACCTCCACCTTTTCCACATCGACTTCAGAAAAACAAACTGGACAAGCAGTTAGCTCGATTCTTGGAAATTTTCAAAAAACTGCACATCAACATTCCATTTGCAGAAGCGTTGGAACAAATGCCTAGCTATGTCAAATTCATGAAAGACATTCTTTCACGAAAACGGAGATTGGGAGATTACGAGACAGTAGCATTATCAGAAGAATGAAGTGCTATCATTCAAATGAAGCTTCCCCCAAAGTTGAAAGATCCTAGCAATTTCACCATTCCTTGCATCATAGGAGAGCATGTTGGATAATATGACCCATAGCGTCACTATTTGCACAGAACATTGTGTTGCTGTAGCAAAATTAACTATGTAACAAGGAAATTGCACTCTCGTCATTTGTGATTAGATCACCATAGATATATAAATGAAGAGAGGTCCCTATGATTAGTTCCTGGATTGAGATGATATGAGACAGTATCAGTCCACAAAGGATTAATCATTAAATATCCCTAGCCGTAGTATTATCGAGACTGGACATCGATAATGCGGAATAGGCTAGTATTTCACTTGTGCGCATTGTGAGGGCACAACGACATAGTTCTCATATATATAAGTATTGGATACTTGTGCAAGTGCGATAGGAGGTCGTGTTTCACCGATGGTACGGGAAACAGCTTCGCTCTGGATAGACCCTTCGGAATCCCATTGGTATTATGACTAGGTGTCTATGGGAGGCCGAAATCAAGGTAGGTGTGTATAGTCTTAACCTGAGACTTGCATCGCTAATACTTACGACAATCGGTAAACTTTGGTTTTGGTGGTGGGGGATCTTAACTGGTTCTGTGTTCACCTCTTCTGGGTTTATCAGGAATCGTAGTGTATTGGATGTGATGTCAAGACGGAAGTGTCACTCCAGTCATAGTGGAGATGATGTCACGCAGGATACGGTATTAGTGCTCTTAAGTGATGCGCATCCAATCGTGATATTATGACCAGGTCATGAATATCCGATTATAGAGACTAGTTACCAGACATCCGATATGTGTTTCGGACGGGGCAGACACTTATCCAGCCCAGCCCTAGCACGTGACTATCCGATACTGGGCCAATATGCACAATACATTAGTATACTACGCTTGATACAGATCATGATATTCTTAGATGGATATGTCCGGAGAATTGGGTAGACTTGGTGCTTTGCTAGGAGTCGACCTTGTCTCGTAAATCGGTAGAACGTAGTACTTGGTACGTACGTGATTCGGATACTCCGACGACCGTATTTACTGCCAATATATCCGGGGATCTCATGGGTCGCTTCCCGATAATCCACCGATGACGCACAACTCGCACTCTTGAATAATCTAGGATTATATAGAAGAGAGAGAGAAATTAATCTAGGATTAATTACGGAGATATTTTATTTAGGATAAAATATCGTCTAGAGAGAGATAACGATTAATTTGGAATTAATCGGTTAATTAATATATTCGATATATTAAAGAAATTAGATTTCAACGCGGAATTAAAATTAGATTTTAATTCGGGCAAACGAGTTAATTTAGAATTAATTCGTTAGCGACGTAAATAATAATTTCGCTAGGCGCAATTATTTATTTAAATTCGATTTAATTAACGTCGCGACGTAAGTTCGGTATTTCGGAAATATCGAACCCGAACGCGTGAGTGCACGTGGGCCCACTTTCATTGGAAACGTGTGGGGCCCACATGACACATGTCATTTTATGCATTATTTAATTCTAATGCATTGCATGGTGATAGTGTACAATACACTCAATGGTTTTGCATGGAGTTTGAGTGTTTGACACTCTAAGCCATTGCATGTTTTGTGTCATAAGTTTATTATTAATTTAATAAATATTATGGCATAAATATAAATTGATTTTTGGTAACAAAATTCAATTAACAACTCTCTCATTTTGCTCTCTTCTCTCACGCCCAAAACAGATTTTGGGACTGGTTTTGAACCAGAAAAACGTGACACTAAAGGGAAGCAAGGGTTGGGTTTTCATGGTGAAAACCGCAAGTGCTAGCACACTACGAGTCTTGCGAAGGTGGTAGGGAGGTTCACCCATGAGGCGGGACTCATCCGACGGAGTTTGGAGCTTCGTTTGAGACCCGAAACTACGAAGACAGTGAGCGTGGACTGGTTGCAGTGGCGTGAGCAAGGCAGTGCGTTTTTGGCTTCGATTCATCTTCAATTCGACATAACCGATCGATGTGAGTATTTCGCTACCTCCGTTGATGTATTCACGCATGTGTTCATGTCTTGTTTGATCTTGGGACCTTAGAATAACCAACAATGGCATCAAGAGCTAATGTTGCAAGCATGAAATTTGTAGGGCTTAAAATTTGGGTAAATGTGATTTGAGCATGATTTGAATAAATTGATTGTTTGAGTATGCTTATAACATGTTTTATTGCATTTTGGTTGGACCAATTTGTTGAAAATTGATTTGGAATAATTTTCCCCAATTTATTCACCTTGGCCGAATGTGTGATGAATTTTGGATTCTTGGAATTTTGTGATTTTGATTCGTTTGATGAGTTAGAATCATTTAGGTTGATGTTAATTTGAAGTCAATTTGATTGAATTTTGAGTTGAACAAAAATCCCCAAAATCTTACCTTGGCCGAATTGGTGTATATACCCTAATGTCTTGGTGATTTTTATTTTGTGACATTGGATGTGTATGAAATCATTTAGGATGTTGATTTAATGTCGATTGTGGATTCGATTGGATGGAAACCGAATCGGACACAAAATCACCTTCCTTGGCCGAGAGCATTGAAGCATGTTTATGGGTTGATTTTCATTTTGTGTGTTGGACATATGATAATGAATTAAGCATGATTAATTGGACTAATTTGGTGCTTCGGAAATATTGATTTAGTCGATTAATCATGTAATGCACTTTAGGTAATTAAATTGCTTAATTGGATTAGTGTAATTTAATTATTTAGGCTTAAATTGGATTTGGGCTTGAATTGTTGTAATTGGGCCTTTTGGGCTTGATTTATCAAGTTTGGTTTAGGCCAAATGGATTGGATCCAATTGGGCCCAAAACCTTAACCATAAAGCCCAAATGCGACTAATGAACCTTTAATGTTTAATTGGGCCTAATGGGCCGAAATTGATTTCTAAGGCATTTTGGGTGATTCCACTATTGGGCTTTTGTTGCCGAAGCCCATGCATAAAGAAATTAAATGAAGCCCATTAGACTTAAATTAAATTGACGTTGGACGTTAATCGGACTTTGAGTCCCGACGCGATTGAATTTGGAATTTAAATCGTAAAAGGTTTATTAATATAAAGTGTAATATTTAATTTGGAATTGAATAGTGATTAGTATTAAATACATGTTAAATTAGATTTAATGATGTAGTTTAATTTAATTCATGAATTCGTTACTTTAAGTACTTATTCGCAAAAACGAGTTTGACTCGAACAAAATCAAATCGTTGTTTGAACATTGGATGATCACTTATTATCAGATTAATTAATTTGATTAGATTGATTGATAGCATGCTTATGTGTGTGAATATGTGGTTGTGTTGAATGAATAATGTATATCGGATGGATATTAGATGGGTGGGCAATTTTAGAATTGTTGTAATAAATTCGATTTATTAAATTGGACCTGCGTGTCCAGCCTTATCACCTTCTTTCTCTTTGTATTCTCTTCTCACCTATTCCCCTATATATATGAGGTTCTTTAGAAGTGTAGTGTAACGGGTAGAAGTAGTACAAGTGCTAGCTTGAGTGAGAAAGGGAGAGATTTGATCTAGGATCAATGTGTTAAGTATCCATCCGCATATCATTATTTTATTTCATACTCGCTTTATTATGTATTTAGAATGCATGTTTAAGGGTGTATGATGATGAGACCTTAACAAAGATAATTAAATTGGTAGCCAATTTGCACGCGAAAATCCCTCAATCTATATTAAGCGATTATCCTTCCATTGAATGATTCTTGTTCAAGATCCGAAGTTGGCATTGGTTTGTTTTTGACCAAAGTCAAGACCTTTGTCAATCAAGGATGTACTTGAATCATGAGAGTTTTGTTGCATATCGGTGTCTTGTCCAAATCGTGATTTTTATTGGCCAAAGTCAAGATCACTTTTTGTCCAATGACATTGATTACGAAACTTTCCTCGTCAATGGGTCCCGCTTAACTGGAATCATTAGGTTTGTTTTTGGCCAAAGCCAAGGCCTAGACGATTCGGAGGATAAGGTTAGGAAAATGTATTAGATACATTCGCATAAGTAATATGTTTAGGTCTTGGATGTCCACCTAACCGGATCTAGGAATTGGATGAGATCCAATTGATCATAGAGATCTACCTAGTTAAATAGCATACAGCTTTTATTGGCCAAAGTCAAGGTTGTGTGTTATTTAACGGGATCCTATCCCACTAGGAAACGCGGTTTCCCGAGTACTCCACAGAGGGTTAGAGGCTCGACGAAAAATAGTGGGAGGCAAGTATTGAATTTGCAACATTCGTTCGAATACTCGCTAAACACGCTCATTTTATTTTACTCGTCATATTAATCAAAAGTATTAGTCGGACTAATATTTTATGTTGTTTTAAAATATATATAGTTGGACTATATACAAACTCATTCAAATATAGTTGATTTTATAATTGGATTATAGTAATCAATTAATTGAATTTAAAATGATAGTTGATTTTATAATTGGATTATAGTAATCAATATTAAAATTATAGTTGATTAAATAATTGGATTATTGTAATCATTAGAATAAATAGTACCTTATTAAAATTGATTAAATAGTTGGACTATTAAAATCATGAAAGAATTGAAAGGTTGAATATTTAAAATATATAATCCTTGGATTAAATGTTTTAAATGATTTAATTTTCAATTGGGAATTAATAATAGGTTAATTTATTTGATAAAATAACTTATTATGACTAAGCCCATTATTAAGCAAATAGTAGAGCATAAAGTCATTGGAAGATTTATGTGATGATGACTTTAGTGCTTAATTAATATACTTATAATAAATCTATATTTAGATTTAAAAGTATTAAAATTGCAATTAATAATTCTTGGAGAATTAATTGACTATTCTAGTGGAGAAAACTCAAAGTTTGCAATTGGGCATGTAGCACAAGGTGCACATCGTTTCGATATTCCGAAACCCAAGGCTTGGCCAAAGGTTTGTGAAATATTGAAAAGGATAATTGACATATCCCAAAGTGACTACCATTTGGATATGGAAGACACGAAGGAATTAAAGAAAGGGCGAGGCTCTAACTTTAAAAAATATTTGTCAAAGTTATGTTCACTACTAGTATTGAAATTGAATTTTAAATACTTAGTGTGGTACATAAAATATATGTATTGACGTTCAGAATCCGCTGTGAGCCGGATACTGGCTTCAAGCCGAGATTTCTCTGCGAATCGGAAACGGGACGAAAGTCGCTGTTTCGACCGTAGATACCTAAGTTTATGAACTACCCTTTGGGTATGTACTTAAATTAGGAAATGTTATAATGTAACTAGTTTAACTAGAGACATTATCTCTATATCAGTGTTTAATCCATTGCGGATAAAACCTTTATATTCTAGAACACTAAAGTGTTTCAATATATAAAGATGATACTGAGATAAATACATTGGATGTAAATAACATAATTTATATTTTGAATATAACCTCAAACATATAAAATGACAATAAATAGCTCAAATTGATTTGATCAATAGAGACTTATTTGTGGCATTGTTGTCTGGGACACAATTAAACAAGACTCGTATATCCACACTTTTGTAGAGTGAGTACTAGGACTGATTTGACTATTCAAATAAGGTCTGCGAATCTAGTTTATTAGGTAAACTACCTAAAATACTATTTACTTGGTAATAATAAAAGGGCCATCGATCTGTTAGCCATATTCATGGTGAAGTAAGTGGGCTCATATCTAGCTAGGCTAGATGTTAACATGAATATTTCGTGACCTTAACGGATGTGACATCACGTTATGGTTATGTGTTTCTTTTGAAGAACACAGATCGGAAACTTTTATAGTTTCGACACGAAGTAGAAAAACAGATCGACTATAGTATTATGCCGCCACGGTAAAACCGTAATGGAAAATACTTAAGCAGTAAGTTTCATACGTACATGAAAGAGTACGGTATTCTTCAGATGAGGACATGATAAGGTTTATCACGAGTCGCTCTGAGCTACTATTTCCTTCTACAGGATATGTATTAACAGTGCAAAACTTATTTAGAATAAGGTTCCATATAAATCTGTTTGATAGATATCATATAGGATATGAACAGGGAAGAAACGAGGTTTCTCATTCCTGATAATTTGGGTATGCCAGGCATAGCGTTTGGATGATACCAAACTAAGGACCCAAATTGGATAAGTGCCAATATAGGTTATCCTAAGGGAAACCTTAAGTATAATACTTATAAATCCCACATGAGAACAATGTGATTGTTGCTCACCATGCGGTTTTCCTGAGAGGAATACCGATATGCAGTGGTCAGTGGGAGGATAGTGATACTCGATGAAAATCGGAGTAATACTCTTCAAGGCACGAAGTCCTTAATGGAACACAAATAGTTCATCTATGATGAAACTATACCATTAATCTTCAAATACACAAGAACTTCGTAGATCGGATAGAGTCAGAAAACAACCTAGGGTATGGGTTTCTGATCTAACATCATAAAAGATGTCAATCTTATGGAGGTGTACCATCCGACTGCGTTATGAGGAAGTGATACGAGGTATCGACTCCCTGTTATGGCAAAGTGCCATGAGTCCGAAATGGATTCCATGTATAACAACTATGTTTGGATACTAGTTGTTGTACCACAAGACGTTGTGCCTATGGTACATTAAACGCCTTCAAGGAAGACATACATGGAAGGCAACATACCAACGTGCAAAGCTATGCTTTCGACGGAAAGGTATCGTTATCAACATTATGTAATAATGGTTCAACCTTTTACCTGTTGCCATGATAAATCCATTTTGAAGATGCTTGAAGATAACTGTGTATTTCATTTATGAAATGTGTCAGTTATAGATCAAAATCGCTTTCCTGAAAAGGAAACCTTTGGAGGATTTTACAACATCCTGACGATTTTGTATAACCGACAAACAAGGTTGCGGGTTATTCGATCCATGTTTGGATTAATACAAGCATAAGGTTCTTGGAACTGTCGTTTTGAAATAATCATAATGGTTTATGATTTGACTCAAAACGAATAATTCTTGTGTATATAAGGAGGTTAGTGGGAGATGCATTGCACAACAGTGATATTCCCATATAGCTATTGTTGAAAGCTTGGCTTTCAATAGAAATTCTCCGTAGAATTCTGGGGAGTAACAACCTTTATTCAAGGAATAAAGATCTACTGGGATAGATTTGGAGTTTGTTAACACTCTCTGGGAAATTGTACATTTAAAATGTACTTGTATTGGTGTCTCATACGCTTCGAGCATATGGAGTCACAATCGGGTCAATCCAAGTGATAGTCACTGGATTGAAGTTAAGAACATCTGTTAGTATCTCTGAGAACTAAAGATGCTATCTTTTACTATGGAGAAGGAAAACTTGAAGTGACTGGGATCACCACTGCAAGTTTCCAAACGATTAAATACTACGGTACTATAAAGTTTGAATAACGGGACAGTGAGCTGGAAATCTTCCAAGCAAGATAACTGTTACCAAATAAACAACAAATGCGGATTATTGCTGCAGCTGAGGCAGCCAGCAATAGAAGTCTTTTGGGTCGAAAGAAATCTAATTAGATTAGATGTAGTTTGTTAGCAGCTGAGCTAGGCGTCAGCACAGGCTAAGGAATTAAAGGTCTCATCGACGATCCAGATATATACTTCTATATCATCTGATTCGTTCGGATCATACATCGTGGCGATGTGATGATCGTATAAATCGCGTCAAACGATAATCAAACAAATCCGCTGACGAAAACCTTTCCTCAGCAGTTTGAGCGAACCTTACATAGTTCAGGTGTAGGACACTCGAGTGACTGGCTATGTGCCAAGTGGGAGATTGTTGGATAATATGACCCATAGGTCACTATTTGCACAGAAATTGTGTTGCTGTAGCAAAATTAACTATGTAACAAGGAATTGCACTCTAGTCATTTGTGATTAGATCACCATAGATATATAAATGAAGAGAGGTCCCTATGATTAGTTCCTGGATTGAGATGATATGAGACAGTATCAGTCCACGAAGGATTAATCATTAAATATCCCTAGCCGTAGTATTATCGAGACTGGACATCGATAATGCGGAATAGGCTAGTATTTCACTTGTGCGCGTTGTGAGGGCACAACGGCATAGTTCTCATATATATAAGTATTGGATACTTGTGCAAGTGCGATAGGAGGTCGTGTTTCACCGATGGTACGGGAAACAGCTTCGCTCTGGATAGACCCTTCGGAATCCCATTGGTATTATGACTAGGTGTCTATGGGAGGCCGAAATCAAGGTAGGTGTGTATAGTCTTAACCTGAGACTTGCATCGCTAATACTTACGACAATCGGTAAACTTTGGTTTTGGTGGTGGGGGATCTTAACTGGTTCTGTGTTCACCTCTTCTGGGTTTATCAGGAATCGTAGTGTATTGGATGTGATGTCAAGACGGAAGTGTCACTCCAGTCATAGTGGAGATGATGTCACGCAGGATACGGTATTAGTGCTCTTAAGTGATGCGCATCCAATCGTGATATTATGACCAGGTCATGAATATCCGATTATAGAGACTAGTTACCAGACATCCGATATGTGTTTCGGACGGGGCAGACACTTATCCAGCCCCAGCCCTAGCACGTGACTATCCGATACTGGGCCAATATGCACAATACATTAGTATACTACGCTTGATACAGATCATGATATTCTTAGATGGATATGTCCGGAGAATTGGGTAGACTTGGTGCTTTGCTAGGAGTCGACCTTGTCTCGTAAATCGGTAGAACGTAGTACTTGGTACGTACGTGATTTGGATACTCCGACGACCGTATTTACTGCCAATATATCCAGGGATCTCATGGGTCGCTTCCCGATAATCCACTGATGACGCACAACTCGCACTCTTGAATAATCTGGATTATATAGAAGAGAGAGAGAAAATTAATCTAGGATTAATTACGGAGATATTTTATTTAGGATAAAATATCGTCTAGAGAGAGATAACGATTAATTTGGAATTAATCGGTAAATTAATATATTCGATATATTAAACGAAATTAGATTTCAACGCGGAATTAAAATTAGATTTTAATTCGGGCAAACGAGTTAATTTAGAATTAATTCGTTAGCGACGTAAATAATAATTTCGCTAGGCGCAATTATTTATTTAAATTCGATTTAATTAACGTCGCGACGTAAGTTCGGTATTTCGGAAATATCGAACCCGAACGCGTGAGTGCACGTGGGCCCACTTTCATTTGGAAACGTGTGGGGCCCACATGACACATGTCATTTTATGCATTATTTAATTCTAATGCATTGCATGGTGATAGTGTACAATACACTCAATGGTTTTGCATGGAGTTTGAGTGTTTGACACTCTAAGCCATTGCATGTTTTGTGTCATAAGTTTATTATTAATTTAATAAATATTATGGCATAAATATAAATTGATTTTTGGTAACAAAAATTCAATTAACAACTCTCTCATTTTGCTCTCTTCTCTCACGCCCAAAACAGAATTTTGGGACTGGTTTTGAACCAGAAAAACGTGACACTAAAGGGAAGCAAGGGTTGGGTTTTCATGGTGAAAACCGCAAGTGCTAGCACACTACGAGTCTTGCGAAGGTGGTAGGGAGGTTCACCCATGAGGCGGGACTCATCCGACGGAGTTTGGAGCTTCGTTTTGAGACCCGAAACTGCGAAGACAGTGAGCGTGGACTGGTTGCAGTGGCGTGAGCAAGGCAGTGCGTTTTTGGCTTCGATTCGTCTTCAATTCGACATAATCGATCGATGTGAGTATTCCGCTACCTCCGTTGATGTATTCACGCATGTTTTCATGTCTTGTTTAATCTTGGGACCTTAGAATAACCAACATAGCATAATTTCGGTAGGGAATTATGTGATCTAGGTGCAAGTATTAACTTGATGTCTTTTTCTATTTTCAGGAAATTGCAAATTGGAGAAACCATGACAACTTCAGTCTCTCTACAACTTGCTGATAGAATGCTTGTATTTCCAAGAGGCGTAGTTTAGGATGTGCTGGTCAAGGTTGACAAATTCATTTTCCCAGCAGATTTATTATCATTGATATGGAGGAAGATGCAGACGTGCCCAGCAGAGGGAGAACATATTCCACACTAGGTGTCGTGTGAATGGGAAAGGGTGTTGTATGATCATAGATGGGGCAGTTATACTAATGTTGCTAGCACAGCTTTGATTAAGCGGTTGGAATGAGTTGGTTGAAACACCCCAAGCCTTACAAGTTGCAATGGTTAAATGATTGTGGGGTAATAAATGTGAAAAAGCAGATATTGTTGAGCTCTACCATTGGGCCATACACATATGATCTCTATAAAAATCCAATAGTTAACAACTCATTACGCTTTGTGATTCTATGTTAACGACTTCAAAGGACTACAGATTCTCTCGAACTCTATAAAATCCTAGGTCATATTCTCTAGATCTATTCAAAATCCCCTCTCTCGAGTGATATATTCTAAACATTTATCATCTTCAATTGTGGCCAACAATCTAGAAGCATTAAACTCAAAAGAATATAAATAAATTAATAAAACTTAAAAAAAAAATTGATAAACACAATACAAGGTTCAAGCATAGATTACATCATTCTCCAGAATTAAGGAGTTTAGTTCATGACAATAGATAAAAACAATACTAAACAAGTCATGAATCTAATGGAAATCATTAGAGTTCTAAGAAAGAAATAGGAAGATAAAACCCGAATTGAATCTCTTCCTCCTCGAACGTCACCGTCTTAATCTCCTCTCGTTGCTCTTCAATCCTCTCCTTGGATCTCTAAAATATTTGTATTTTTTTGTTTTGTGCAGTGTATTAGCCTCCTCTTTAAGTCTTGGATGAACTGTATATTTATAGTGGAGGCTGGGAGTCATTGCGTATCTTAGAAACCCTAAAAATTGAATCTGGAACGTGTGTGATTTCCTTACTCCCGCAACGCCGCAGCTTTTGATTAGTGGTGCCATGGCGCTTCAGTATCGGCTTTCTGTGTGGGCGTGATTCTCCTGCAGGCACAGCGGCGCCTGAGTCTCGGCTTTTTTGGCTAGGACGCTGTCTCCTTGCTGGCACCGTGGTGCCTGAATATGGGCGTCTCGGTGCCAGTAATAATTTCCTCACTGGTTCATGCGTGTCCTGGTTTCGTGCTCACGTGCTCATCCGATGTTTCTGAAAATTCCCAAAACACGTGCAAATGTCTCAAGATCCATGTTTTCATCCTCCTGCAAATAAAATATAAAATAAACTATAATTGACATTAAATAACACGAAACATAACCAAATTATAGGCTAAGAATGCCATAATAAGTGGGTATCAATCGTACTTATCAAACATCCCAAACTTAAGATTTTACTAGTCCTGAGCAAAAGACAAATATAAAAACTAAATATAAATTAACAATTAAAAATTTCTAAATTGACTAAGCCACTTTCGTAGGGATCACGGTTGCATTTAGCGTATGCAACAACCCTTTAAACCCCTAGGCGGCCCTAGTGGACGAGTTATAGTCTCGTGAGGGCTTACAGTGACGATACCCACAAACGTCATTCACACACAATCATGCAAAAATATAAAACAAATAAAAGCATAGTCCCGATAGTTGCACATCAAATTTTCCTCAAAGAAAGCTTATAAATGAAATTAGAGAACCTTCAAAGTATGCAATGCGACTCAAATCTAAATTCTTGAGTAAATCATCTAAGCTAAACTCACAGTGTGTGTGTGTAAAGGTTCGGTCACAGCTTTGACTCCTAAGTAAGCTAACTCAATTATTTCGTTTAGAAATTAGAATCGATGGGTCAAACCAACCTAGATATCTCAATTATGCTCTGTAATTGCTTTATTTCTTGCTCAGTATGGTATGATTTTTCTTTTCTTTTCTTGTCTCTTTTACTTTTTTTTTTTTGCATTTTTTTTTCAACTCACCTACCTTTTAAGGTAGCATTTCTCCTCATGGTGGTCCTAATACTCGCCCATGGGTAGCTTCACGCTTATCGGTTATAGGTGGTTTATTTTCTTTCTTTAGAGACATTTTTCTTTTTAGCTATACCATACTTCATAACACTAGCAAATCAAGATAGATGTCTAAGCAAATGGTCATTCATCGACATGTAATTTCTTCAACTAGTCACCTTATCAACTACTTAAGTTTTCAATGCTAAAAACCTGTTTTTTAAGTTCTTACGAGTCTAACATAGATCATTTATTCAAGGCATCAGATAAAAGTAAATCGGGCACTTATCGTTTCTAAAATTTCACCCATAAACAAATAAAATTCATCATAGGATTTATGTTTTACTATCTATGACTAAAAAGAAATAATTTTTTTTTCAACTTAAACAAATAAATAACAATTAAGAAACATGCACACACCCCCAAACTTAGAACTGGCACTGTCCTCAATGTAAGATAAAAATTTAAAGAACAAGAGTGAGGAACAACACTACCATGCATAGAGTTGATCAGGATATTACTGGTTAGAATTTGGTTATGCGGGTGTTGTTTGTCTCGTGCTACCTGTATAAATAAAATGTAATTTAATAAATAGCACACAATAAAATAAAAATTAGAAATAAAGAAAATAATAATAAACAAATGCAAGGGTTGCCTCCCCGCTAGTGCTAAGTTTAACGTCTTCATCCAGACGCAACCACCCAAATGGTGGTCATGGTAGCTTATTCTTTTGTATCCACTGGCGACTTTGTCATGAAAAAGATAGTTTGGCAGGTGTGGCAGTTTTATCCAAATACCCATACTGCTGCTTGGTTATGGAGGATGCAATCTGCCCAATTTTTGTTTCTAAAGACTTCATTGAGGCCTCGAGATTTTCCATGTGTGTCTCAATATTGTTCAGCCTTCACTCATTCTTCTCAAACCTTGCTGAAGTACTAGCAACAAACGTGCTCACGAAATCTTCTAAGGAAGATTTCTGCTCAGCTCTTTGATAGTCAAAACCAGAAGAATGCTGCAAGGTATTCTCTGTGTTAGCATATGACAGGTTTGGATGATAATGGTTAGGCACAAGATTTCCTCTAAAGCTGTTGAATTTCCGATTGTTCATATATTGGACTTGCTCAAAGTTCGGGTTTCCTTCCAATAACTGCATGTTTGTAGCCGCCAATGATTCAATTGATGGTACTCTTGGATTTTTCAGGGCTGCTACTTGAGTATATAAGGTGGAAATCTGAGATGTAAGTGCTACAAGAGGGTCAACTTCATATATTCCAGCCACTTTGATCACCGTAGCGCGTTCACTTGGCCATTGATAATGGTTAATGGCCATTTCTTCTAATAGATTACAAGCGTCCTCAGGTGATTTTTTGAATATAGATCCCCCAGCTGCTGCATCAACCACAGTCCAATTTGAACCATTCAGCCCATTATAGAACAACAGAATCAGGACCTAATCTACATAATCGTGTTGTGGACATCTACGTAGTTGATCTTTAAATCTGTCTCATGCTTCATCTAAAGTCTCAGTCTCCAGCTGCTTAAATATACTAATTTCTGCCCTCAGTTGAGCTGATTTAGCTGGTGGAAAGAATCTCTCAAGAAATTTTGTGGCCATATTCTGCCATGTCATGATACTCCCCATCTGTATTGATTGCAGCCAATCCCACGCTTTATCCTGTAAAGAGAATGAGAATAAGCGTAGCCTGATAGCTTCTTTACTAACGCCATTTATCTTTATGGTAACTGCGATCTCCAGGAACTTCCTTAAGTGCAAGTTGGGATCTTCTACAGCTGAACCCGCAAACTGATTCATTTGTACCATATTGATCAATGTTGGTTTTAACTCAAAATTGTTGGCGTTGATTGGTTGATGGGCAATCCCAGAATATATATCATCAATGACCGGTTTGAAGTGATCTCTGATTGCCACATGGCGTGGGTTGTTCTCTATGTTTTTAGCTGACATTGCTTCTTTTTCAATTTTTCTATCTTTTCTTAGTCTCCTCGCAGTTCTTTCTATTTCAGGATCAAATAGGAGCTAGTCGAGACTTGTGGATTTTCGCATTCACTGAAGCACCAAAAGAAAAAAAATCAATAAACGAAAATAAAATAAACTAAATATAAACTAAAATAAAAAAATAAAAATCTAAATTAAAGCTAAGATTACTTGGTAGCAGTATTAATGTGAATTAAACAAACAATCCCTGGCAACGGCGCCAAAAACTTGTTGTGATATTTTTATATCGTACCGCAAGTGTACGGTGCCAAGTTTTAGTATAAATGAGTTTAGAGTGTCGAACCCACAAGGATTGCGTTAACTCGCACTAAGTAATACAATTGATAATCCTAACTTTATTTAGAAAATAAATAATAAAGATTTTTAATAAATAAATAAAATATAAAAATACTTAAATAGGAGGAACTAATATGATAGAGATTCTGGAACCTGATTTCACCTAGCTGTCACCTATGTATTTGTCATGCCAATTAATCTTTGTTCAGTTATATTATTTATAAGTCAAGATTCCACAAATATCCACTCCCTCTCTCGAGCATCAATGAAAATATCATCAACTACAGACTTCGATATCTCTATAAAAATCCAATAGTTAACAACTCATTACGCTTTGTGATTCTATGTTAACAACTTCAAATGACTACAGATTCTCTCGAACTCTATAAAATCCTAGGTCATATTCTCTAGATTTATTCAAAATCCCCTCTCTCGAGTGATAGATTCTAAACATTCATCATCTTCAATTGTGGCCAACAATCTAGAAGCATTAAACTCAAAAGAATATAAATAAATTAATAAAACTTCATAACAAAATTGATAAACACAATACAAGGTTCAAGCATAGATTACATCATTCTCCATAATTAAGGAGTTTAGTTCATGAAAATAGATAAAAACAATACTAAACAAGTCATGAATCTAATGGAAATCATTAAAGTTCTAAGAAAGAAATAAGAAGATAAAACCCTAATTGAATCTATTCCTCCTCGGACGTCACCGTCTTAATGTCCTCTTGTTGTTCTTCAATCCTCTCCTTGGATCTCTAAAATATTTTTATTTTTGTGTTTTGTGCAGTGTATTAGCCTCCTCTTTAAGTCTTGGATGAACTGTTATATTTATAGTGGAGGCTGGGAGTCATTGGGTATCTTAGAAAACCCTAAAAATTGAATCTGGAATGCGCGTGCTTTCCTTACTCATGCAGCGCCGCAGCTCTTGATTAGTGGCGCCATGGCGCTTCAGTCTCGGCTTTCTGTGTGGGCTTGATTCTCCTGCAGGCGCTGTGGCGTCTGAACATGGCGCTATGGCGTCTGAGTCTCGACTTTTTTGGCTGGGACGCTGTCTATTTTCTGGCACCGTGGCGCCTGAACTTGGGCGTCGCGGCGTTAGTAATAATTTCTTCACTGGTTCCTGTGTCTCCTGGTTCCGTGCTCATCTGATGTTTCCGAAAATTCCCAAAACACGTGCAAATGTCTCAAGATCCATGTATTCATGCTCCTGCAAATAAAATATAAAATAAACTATAATTGACATTAAATAGCACGAAACATAACCAAATAATAGGCTAAGGATGCCATAATAAGTGGGTATAAACCGCACTTATCAGCTTTGTTGTGAGTGTAGATGGCATCGAGGTAGATATAGAAAATGTGAAGGCAATTCAAGAGTGGCCTACACCAACAACAGTAACATAAGTCAAAAGCTTCCATGGATTAGCAAGCTTCTACAAGAGATTTGTAAAAGACTTTAGCAACATTGCCGCTCCATTGACTGAGGTAGTAAAGAAGAAAGTTGGTTTTCAATGGGGCAAAGCACATGAGCATACATTCTAGGATCTTAAAGCAAAGTTATGTAGTGCACCTATTTTGGCGCTACCCAACTTTGAGAAGACATTTGAAGTTGAATGTGACGCATCTGTGTTAGGTATTGGGGCAGTTCTTATGCAAGAGAAGCGGCCAATAGCCTATTTTAGTGAGATACTAAACGTAGCAACTTTGAGGTACCCCAAATATGATAAAGAGTTATATGCACTGGTAAGAGCTCTTGAGACATGGCAACATTACTTATGGCCTAAGGAGTTTGTGATCCACACAGACCATGAATCATTGAAACATCTAAATGGGCAAGGTAAGCTAAACAAGAGGCACGCAAGATGGATGGAGTTTGTTGAATCATTTCCATATATTATACGCTACAAACAAGGTAAAAATAACATAGTAGCTGATGCAGTTAAAATGAATAGATTATTTATTCCTATTTGTAGTATGCGTGAATTGCTTGTGAAAGAAGCTCATGTGGGTGGATTGATGGGGCACTTTGGTATTAGTAAGACCTTAGCTGTTTTGCATGAACACGTTTATTGGCCTAGAATGAAACATGATGTTGAGCGTATTTGTGATAAATGTATAACATGTAAGCAGGCTAAATCTAAATTTATGCATCATGGTTTGTATACTCCTTTTTCCTGTACCTAGTGAACATTGGCTTGATATATCGATGGATTTTGTATTAGGTTTGCCTAGGACAAAGAATGGAAATGATTCTATATTTTTTGTGGCTGATAGGTTTAGTAAGATGGCACATTTCATTGCATGTCATAAAACTGATGATGCCATAAATATTGCTGAATTATTTTTCAGAGACATAGTGCAACTCCATGGGATACCTAGGAGTATTGTATCATATAGAGATTTTAAGTTCCTTAGCCATTCTGGAAAGTGTTGTGGGCTAAATTGGGTAGTAAATTGCAATACTCTACCACCTGTCACCCATAGACAGACAGACAAACAGAAGTAGTGAATAGAAATTTATCACAAATGTTACACACTGTAGTTGGTAAAAATCTGAAATCTTGGGAAGACTGTCTGCCATTTATAGAATTTCCATATAATAGGTGAAGACTGTCTGCCATTTATAGAATTTGCATATAATAGGTGCATTCATTCTACTACTTCTTATTCACCATTTGAGATTGTATATGGTTTTAATCCTCTAACTCCATTGGATTTGTTGTCTTTACTTGTTACTGAGCAAGGGAGTTTGGATGGTAAAAAAAAGGCAGAGTTAGTGAAATTGATACATGATAAGGCAAAGGCGCACATTGAAAAGAATAATTAGCAATATGCTTCTCATTCCCATAAGGGAAGAAAGCATGTGGTATTTAAGCCTGGAGATTGGGTTTGGGTACACATGCGTAAGTAGAGATTTTCTGAACAACGTAAATCTAATCTAAAACCGAGAGGAGATGGTCCATTTCAAGTATTGGAACACATTAATGACAATGCAAACAAGCTGGATTTACAAGGTAAGTATAATGTGTCAGCTACATTTAATGTTTCTGACTTAACTCTTTTTGATGTAGGTACAGATTCGAGGTTGAATCCTTTTCAAGAGGCAGGGAATGCCACACAAGGAGCATCAAAGGACATGGCCAACAACACAATGGACCCATTGTAAGTACCAGAATGGCCAATTACAAGACAGAATGCCAAAAGAATCAGAGAAGCAATGATGGGATTAGTTCAGAGTTTTATGGCCGACTATAACAAACAAATAGAGACGCATATGGGCTTCAATGGAGAGGGCCCAAAACCATTTCACATGGCCCAAATCAGTTATGAATGAAGCTTCATAGGCCTTTGAAAACTTAAAGAGTTTGGTATTTTTTTAATTTCGTATTTAAGGGCAGTGTTGTCTTTATGCCTTTAGGGTTTCTTTTTGTAACACTATTTAAGCTTGCCTTCTTCTTCATTATAGGTTAATCATGAAATTTATAAGAAAACACAAAAGCTTATGCTTTGGCTATGGCAAAATTTCTTGTAAGGGAGGGATTCCCCTTTTCAAGTTTGAATCGACTTATCTAAGTTTAGCAAACTTAGTGGCGTCTCTATTTGCTAGCAAAACACACTGATTTCGTGTTTTAAATTATCATGGGCAACGTTTCATGGTGGTTTAGGGCCGATCTTGGGTGGGTTTTGTTCTTACAAAATCATTGATTAAAGTTCTTGGGGCTTAAGAAGAATATTTGGGGTTCGTTTGGTTTTCGAATCCAAGTGAGTTTCTTGTCAACCCCTACTTAAGATAGCATCCATGAAAGATTATTAATAAAATTTGGTGGGTCTTCTCCTTCTCAATCAAGTTGCCGAGTTTTTGAGATAACTCTATCAATCCTGGGCAACCAATAGAAGAAGTTGGCAACTTACAGGTACGAGTAACCATAATTCTATTGTGAAAATCAAATTGTTATGCATTGTTTGTATTATGACATAGGAAATTTGTGTCTGAGTGCAAATGTGCATCTTACACATGTTTGTATTTGCGAAGCATTTTTTCGCTGACATTGACTCTGTTTCAAAGGCTCATTTATGACAATTATTTGTAGATTAAATCCATACTTCATTTGATGTTAAGTATTTGCTAAAACTCCGTTAATTAATTGAATTAACGGATTTTCATGGAAGAGTTGAGACTATGAAAGCATGCATATTGCTAGTTATGTTTATACCATTTGTTGTGATGAAACCCGTTATCAAGAATCAAAATTCGTTATCTTGATTCAAGTATTGATGATCTTCGCTAATAGTAATGACCATTATTCAAAACCACCGGTTTCAGTTCAAGAAATTTTTGAATCTGAACCGACCGCCATTTAACGATTCAGAGATGGTTCAGTGAACCGTCGGTTCTGATCCTAACCCTGATTCGGTAGAAACAACCTTCTGTTTCTTTATCTCAAATTCATTCAAGCATACTGCTTTTGAGTTAAGAAGATTGTCCCAACTTTCTATTCCTTATCAGCTTGATGCCTAGTATCTTCTTTGCAGTACCCAAGTCTATCATTTCAAACTCTAGGCTCAACTTGGCTTTAAGTTTCTTAACTTCATCCATATCCTTGCTTGGTATGAGCATATCATCCACATATAAGAGCAAGTAGGTATACTATATTTTTCAGTCTTCATGTATTATACAGAGGAATTATAATTGCTCCTTATGTACCCGATTATACCCATGAACTCATCAAATCTCTTGTACCATCACCTTAGAGACTGTTTCCGTAACTCCTCGATTACCATGACATAATCATAATAGTTTTATCTTGCATGTGTAAAGCACTATTTGAAATATATCATACATAAGTGAGTTCATTACCAGTAATAAAAATTCTTGGGAACTTGGTATAATTTTACAATTTTAACACTCTTATTTCAATTGCGTACATGGAGAGTTGGTATTTCGTATATAACTTGAGCTATAGGTATAATTTTCAGTGATCTTGGAGTCTTCAGAAAGCTAAAACATAGAGGTACAACTTTCATGTATGTATTTTCCCAAGTTTTGATTGGAACTAAGTTAAAATTGAGCATTTTCTGGTTGACCTGACGTGAATGAACAATATTTTTAACATGTGCTTTATTTATATTATTATTTTAGTTTGGGAAATATCTTTTAACCGCGGCCAAAATAAATTGCTTCACTATTCCATTTTATTTTCCTCTTACCCACAAAACCACCCTAAATAACACAATTTTTTTCTTTTTTCCCTAGCTTACAAAGTGTTATGAAATTTGAAAGTTTGATTTTGTTGCTTCACCAAGTAATCTTCAATGCTTAATAAGTATTTTATTTTTACCTTATTGATTTTGTGAACCTTAAGATGAATCTTCAAGCTTTTAATCTTGAAATCCATGGAAAACATAAGCTTGGGTTTGATTCATTTTCTATATTTTAGTAAATTAGAGTGGTTACCTATGCTTAAATTGATATTGTGTCATGGATCATGCATGAATTTGGTTAGAACCAAAAAACTTGAAAATGGGTATTTGTGAAGCGAGAATGGTTTGGATGTATTGAGCAAGCATGATTTTGGGACATGGGTGGACTTGGGTTGCAATGGCATTCGTCACGATGCAGAGTAGTACAGATTGGAGATAGAATGTGAAATCGAGCTCGCATTGCGATGTAAAGGGATGTGCATTGTCGCGCCGAGCATGGTAGAATGACTAGTTGTCCCATTTTTGTTTGTATGGGAAATTGTTGCTATGGGTGCTTGAAAATCATTATTTATAAGCTAGAATGACATGTTTAGAATGTTCAAGAACACCTTAAGCTATTTTTCAACATGGATACATGTATTATTCACGTGCATGTTTATAATCGTAAATGTTCAAGTATACTATATGTACTTGAACTTATGTTTCATAGATCCTGCACAGGAAAATCTATCCAGCTGCATTTGAGTATGAGAGCATTATGACGTCAGTTTGTGAGTGGATGTTATTTCCTTTGTTATGTTTTCAACTTATTACAGTTGTGATATACCTTACTTACAATTTATATATTATAATTGGCAATCTTCAAATCATGTTACATAAATTACATTTCATGATCTTCAAGTCGGATTTCATGTTTACGACCCGCGTTCCTAATTTGCAGTCCATGTTTACACGATTACGTTCATGTTTTCACAAGTCATTTATACATATTTTCATTTTCTGTTTACACGTCAAATGTTTACAATTTACGTTTTTAGTTTGTGTGTTCCCATTATAGAGGTACTTGTTAGGAAATCTGCTCAGACTATGGTCATCTCATACTTATTATAAAATAGGTATTAAATTTCGTACGAGCATTGTATTCATAAACTAGTGTATATATCAGTTTCTGATTCATGGTTTCAGTTCTTGATTTATAGTTACTTGCCACGGTTTGCAATCTGGGTTTCATGATTTATAGTTAAGTTATAGTTTTCATGTTGTGTTATAGTGTTATGCTTATAGTTTACCATTCATGTCTACGATTTACAGTCATGGTTATTGATATAACTCATATTTATAGTTTCTAGTTTACTCCAGATTTACGTTTTCAATTCATATTTTATAGTTCCAGTTTGTGTTATGTTTTCAATTAATTATTCATTTTTAGTTTTCAATCTTCAGCTTTCAATCCATGTTATAGTTTTCAATCATGTTTACTGTTTACGTTCTATAGTTTCAGTTCAAAGTTTATAGTTCTAAGTCATGTTTACAGTTTTCAGTTAAAGTTTTTAGTTCATGTCATAGTTTTTAGATCACGACATATTTTTTTTTTCCAGTTTTCATGTTTACAGTTTGCAATCACATTATCATGTTTATAATTTTCAAGCATGTTTCTAGTTTACGTTTTACAATTTATAGTTTATGTTACATATGTCAAGTTTACAGTTTATGTTTTCACACGTCAAGATTTTACAACTTACGTGTAAGTTCATGATTCACGTGTTTTACGTGTCAGGTTTTATGGTCTACAGAGTATGTTTTCATGAATTACAATTTACGTTTTATATTTAAATCTTACTGATTTATAACTCATGTTCACAGTTTACATTTCACGATTCATAATTCATTATTTCATAAGATTTAAGGCTTAAATTCATATTTTACAGTATATGGATTACAGGTTCTCCAATACAAATAAATAATCGATTTCAAAACACCAGTAAAGTGTCATCCCCTCATGTATGCTGCTCGAGTATGCTAACATTATCATTCATGTTCATGTTTTTCTACTTACGAGGTGCAAGGTTCCCACTAAGTAGGTCCCACTATAATTATAGCTACTCGGATATGCTTAGTTTTAGCTCGCCTAATGGTTCCTTGGAAATCCTTTTAGGCTAATTTATGTTCATGCTAAAATTCCTTTGCTTATATAGTGCTAGTTCTCGCTGAGTAGGATTCATGTCTTCAGGTCACGATACTAGTATTGTTTTCATGACAGCTGTATAAAATATCTACTTTCATTTTACGATTTTTTTTGGTTTACAAATCAACTACAGTTACATTTTCAGTTTACAGTTTTCAGACCATGTTTACAATATACAGAAATATTTACACTTTATAGTCATGTTTTGCAAATCATATTACATGGTTTTCAGTTTATGTTTCACGATTTACAGTTTACTTGTTATGATTTCAGTCATATTTCATGATTCTCAGTTACAGCTCATGGTTTCAACTAAAGTTTATGAATTACATTTCATGTGTCATGATTTACAAGTCACATTGTATAACCTATATACCATGTTTATAGTTTAAATATCATGATTCACAGTCAACATTTCATGATTTCCAAGTCACTCATCAAGATTACAGTTCACATTTACAATCCATAGTTTACGTCTTCCATGTGTCATGTTTAGAGCGTAAGTTTTCACATATCTTTTTTACAGTTTATATTTTATAATTTACAGCTCATGTTTCATGGCCCAGAGTTACAGTACATAAGTTACATATAAGTTTCAAGAAGTACAATTTATGGTTAATATTTCAAGATTTATCTATGTTTCACGGATTAAGAAACACATGTTCAACTTTACGTTTTATATTGTTAAGTTTTCAAGCTATAGGTAACTTAATATTTTCAAGTTTAATCTGCATGCGTGTTACAACATATGACCATGACCTTACAGGTTTATATTCCATTATTTTACATTGAAACAAGCTTGTTCATTTATGTTATATTATTTTATATATCAATTACATCGTTCACTCACTAGAACATTAATACGACTTACCCCCACTACATAGTTTTGTGTTACAGGATCTCATACATCTAGAGGACAAGTTTTGGAGAAGATAGATACCAGCAGTAGTCATTAGGATCACGACGTCAATGGTCTATATATTTTTGATTTGTCAAGTTAGGCAATGAGGCTGAATGATGTTTACACGTATATATCACGTTGTATTAGGTATACTTCATGTAGTTCATGTGTATTCTTATATTAGACATGCATGTATTCAGATTCTGACAGTCCATTCATAGATCACGATACGTTATGCATGTTCATGTCAGATGCTTATGGAAATGGTGACATTGTCTCATCATGTCATTGATAATCTGGGATGTGACAGTTTCAACCCATTTGGTGACTTCTTATGTAAGCAAGCATTGTCTTCCATGCCTTTCTCCTTATAGTCATCTGACCGCTCCATGTAAATGATTTCATCTAATCACCTTGGAGAAATACTATCTTAACATCTATTTTTTCCAATTCCAAGTCAAAGAATGACACTAGGGCTATTTAAACCCTTATTTAAATGTGCTTCACTACATGAAAGAATATTGGGGTTAGTGCTCTGAGTGCTAATTCATATCATATTTATGACTGATTCATGAATACGAGCAATCATTTTTTTTTTCATAATATTATCCATTTAATGATAACACCTCTGGTCTTTTATATACATATTCGATGTAATTAGTTTAGATCGAAACTAACTGAGGTTTAGTGATGTATATATTAGAAAAAGCCTCGAGAATATATAGTAGTCACATAGTTACAATGAAGCTAATAATTAGCATTGAGAGGTGTTGTAGCTTGCAAAATATTCTCAAGTAAAGTTCTTTGTCAATATTTACTGACACGGGTCAGTTAGTAAAATCCGTTGAGATGAATACATGTCATATATCGAGATTTGATCTGATGGTTTATCCTAATTAACCATGAGTCTTAAGAGACTTGTATAAACATATAGCTGTTAATTTGGTTAGCATTGAACAATTTAAAGGAAGTATTCCTAATACATCGAACACCAACATTAACGGGAAACTTCTCGAGTTAAGTCGCTTATCTAGTCCTTTGACTTGAGATACCATCGGGGATGTTTGAGTGATCTTCCACATTTTGACAATAGTCATGTTTTTGGGTGTGGACTGATGCTCATGATATCATGCGATGTATCCAAAGATTATCTGTTAGTTCTATGTGCAGGATTTAAGTATCCACTTTGTGATTCTTTATATCATTGGTCGAGGTATACTACGGAAACGAGTTTGGAGTATTTATCTAGAGAATTACGAATATGTCACGACACATATATGAACTGTACACTATAGAATTTGACGTTCTCATCTATATCTCCGGTAAAATTTTGGATAGCCTATAACAGAAAGACTATATGATATGCTTAGAACTTGACTTGTACAGTTCAACGTGGTTATCTATAGTCATCATAATTTGTTAGTGGATAAATTATGGACAGGAAATGTGTTCCTTGATAAATATACCTGAACTTAGAGAGTCTCACTAATAAGTATACTTATAGAGCACTATGACAATTAATTACGAATAATATGGTGTCATGACCCCCACCATAGAGCAAGCTTAACCCTGGAGAGGGGTCTGTGAACCTCTTTAGCTCGAGCATCCTTAATGTTATGCAATTAAAACATATTTGCAAGGAAATATTTCTCAAAAATATAATTTATCAATTCTCTGAAAATCTCAATAATTAGACTTTATAACAAAAGTGTGCGGAAAATATGAAAATAATGTCATAATTCTCCTATCTAAAAAAAAAAATATGGACTAACCCGAAGAACAGCTATGGTAAGTGAATCAAATTCGGTATTACTATTGTTGTGCTGGATTACTGTAGGAACTGATTTCCTCACGAGATGGAAGCGTCTTAGGCACCGTAGATTGACTTGGAAATTTTTTTATGCTATTCTCTTCTTATTGTCATTTCTGCTTAGCCCTATTTGCCTCATTTTTCTTCTGTTTTGATGTATTTTAACAATATAAAATCAGCCCCCGAAACAGCCCCTACACTACGTCGAATCACATGCTACGCACGCACACAACACACACAAAACAACCTCTATTTTGGATCCCAATGACATAACTGGCCTCTACCAAATCTTTTATTAGGAATTGGTTAGCTAGCCAAGTTTTCACGTCTGATAATATTTTTACATCATTTCCAATGAGTAAACTATCATCGACGTATAGAACAAGAAAATCCCCTTTACCGTCAATGATGCGTTTGTACACACAAGACTCATCAACATTCTGCTCAAAAACATAAGACTTGATCGTGGTATCAAATCTTATGTTCCAATATCAAGATGCTTGCTTGTGTCCATAAATGGACCTTTGCAGCTTGCAAACCTTTTGCTATTGACCTTGGGCTATGAATCCCTCTAGTTGTACCATATAGATACACTCATCAAGATTATCATTCAAGAATGTTGTTTGGACGTCCATTTGCCAAATCTCAAAGTCATAATATACGACAATAGACAGAAGAGTGCGAATGGATTTGAGCATGGCCACTGGCGACAACCCTTGGCCACTAGCCTAGCCAAAGTTTCCTCATAGCCAAATCCCTCTTTTTGGGTATAACCTTTGGCCACTAGCCTAGCCTTAAAGGTCTGTACCTTCCCATCTACTTCTCTCTTTCTCTTGTAGATCTACTTGCAACCAATGGGTTTCACCCTATCAGGTTGGTATACAAGTTCCCAAACTAAGTTGGAGTACATTGAATTCATCTCGAGGTTCATGGCTTTGAGCCATTACTCTTTATCAGAATCATTCATTGCACTATGATAGGTCAATGAATCTTCTACACCATTGTTGGAAGCGACAACCTATGCCTCTTCAACTCATATATAACGATCAGGTTGTCGTACAACCCTCCCACTACATCTAGGTCACAGATCATTCTGACAAACTTACATCTAATGCTCAGATGTCGAATGTGTTATGTTTTTATCAACTATTATTGACGATGACATGTTGGTAGAACAAGCAAGTAACTCCTCAAGTAACAACTTACTTCGAGGTTTGAACTCTCTCATATAATCCTCCTCAAGAAACGTGGTGTTTTTTGACATAAAAACTTTGTTATCTTCTGGACTATAAAAGAATCCACCCACGGTCTCCTTATGATATCCTATAAATAGGCATACTTGTGTCGTGGCTCCAACGTAGTAGTCTTATAATTCAGCACATGTGCTGGATACCCCCATATGCGATAATTGTTGGACAATTATGACCCATAGCGTCATTATTTATACAGATCACGATGTTGTTGTACAAATTAACTATGTGACAAAGGAGATTGCACTCTTATCATTTGTGATTAGATCACCTAGATGTATAAATGATGAGAGGTCTCTATGATTAGTGCCTGGATTGAGAATGATATGAGACAATATCAATCCACGAAGGCAGAATCATTAAATATCCTTAGTCAGAGTATTAACGAGATTGGACATTGATAAATGCGTAAAAGACTAGTATTACACTTGTGCGTGTTGTGAGGGCACAACAGCATAGTTCTCATATGTTTGGGTATAGGATACTCAAGCAAGTGTAATAGGAGGTTGTGTTTTACCGATGGTACGGGAAACAGCTTCGCTCTGGATAGACCCCTTCAGAATTCCGTTGGTAGTATGACTATGTGTCTATGGAAGTCCGAAATCAGGGTAGGTGTATTTGGTCTTAACCTGAGACTTGCACCGCTAATGCATACGAAAATCAATATACTTTAGTTGAGGTTGTCCAGGGCTTTAACAGGTTCTGTGTACGCCAATTCTGGGTATATCGAGAATCGTAGAGTGTTGGGTGTGATGTCAAGACGGAAGTATCACTCCAGTCATATGGAGATGATGGTCACGTAGGATACGGAACTAATACTTTATAGTACTGCAGTCATCGGGATAAAATGACAAGGTCATGTTTATCCGATATAGAGACTAGTTACCAGGCATCCGATATGTGCTTCGTACGGGGCAGACACAATTCCAGCCCCAGGCCTAGCACGTGATCATCCGATACTGGATCGAAATACACGATACTAGGTATACTACGCTTGATATAGATCTCTTATTCTTGTAAGCATGTTTCTGGAGAATTGGTTAGGCATGGCGCTTTGCTAGAAGCCAACCTTGTCTTGTGAATCGGTGTAAACATAGTACAAGGTACTTACGTGTTCGGATAGTCCGACGACCCGATTTACTGCCAATATATTCAGGGATCTCATGGGTCGCTTCCCGAAGATTCACCGATGACGTATGACTCGCACTTTAATTAATCTGAGATTAATTTAAGAGAGAGAAAATTAATCTGGGATTAATTGTGGACATATTTTATCTGGGATAAAATATCAATTAAAGAGAGAGAACGATTAATTTGGAATTAATCAATAAAATAATATATTTGATATATTATACGAAATTGGATTTCGCGCGGAATTAAAATTAGATTTTAATTCGGGCGAACGAATTAATTTAGAATTAATTCGTTAGCGACGTGAATAGTGATTTCGCTAGGCGTAATCGTTTAATTGCGTCGCAATGGAAATTTGTTAATTTGGAATTAGCGAACCCGAGCCCGCGATTATTTGCGAGCACATTCGCATTTCGAATTCGAGTACGGCACGCAAGTTAAATCAAACGTCAAATCGCAAGTCACATCAAGCGTCAAATCACATGTCACTTTGAGTGATGTGACATTTGATTGATTGATGTGAGTTGATGTGAGATGAAAGAAAGCATTAATGCTTTGCTTTTTGAAAAAGTTTATGGTAAATGGTTTATTAAAATTTTGGAAATTAAATAAACCTTTTTACATCTTCTTTTTCCCCTCTCTCTCCTGGTTCACGGTTTCACACGTTTTAGAGCAAAAAATTATTCATCTTCTCTCTCGGCCGAATGGCCATATCTCATCTGTTTTTCTTCTGGTTTGACCGAAAATGGCAAGAAGAGATGTGATGATTTTTGTGGCAAACAACATCACAAGTGCTAGCACACCATTGGAGATATACCAAGGTGATAGGGAAGTGCTTTCATGGGCATGGAATCCACAAAGCCTGGAGCTTCAAAGGACATCCATGGCCGATTCTTGGAGGAGGAAGACCACCCACACCGTGCAGCCCATGCCGAGCTTCACCACACGCAAGGAGGGCAGTTCGTTTTTCTTTGTTCTTCGTAGCATCATGACCGATCAATGTGAGTTTTCCGCACCTCCTATGATTTTATTTACACTTGTTTCATGCTTGTTAATGATCTTGGGAAGCTTATAGTAGACCAATAATGGTATCTTGAGCCTTTGGAAGCATGAAATTGATTTTAGGGTTAAAATTGGGCAAAACGAATTTGGGCATGATTTAATGAAATTGGATGAATTAGTATGCTTAAATGTTGTTGAATTGATGATTGATTGGATCAATTTGATGAAAAGTGTTTGGAACAATTTTCCCCAATTTTGGTGTGATGGCCGAAAATTTGGAACCCTAAATTGTCTTGGATTTTGATTTTTTGATTCATTGGATGAGTTAGAATCATGTTGGGGAAGTTGATTTAATGTTTAATTTGGTTCAATTGGATTGGATTTGAAATTGGATATAAATTCCCCCTTGGTGAGACTTTGAGCATGGTTTATTGGGTTTGATTTTGATCAAAATGTGTTGGACATGTATTGTGATTGATAAGCAGATTAATTGTACAAATTTGGTGTTTTGGAAATATTGATTTGGGTAATTAATAATGCTATACACTTTAAGTAATTAAATGGGAATTTGGAATTTTTTGTAATTTAATTATTGGGCTTAAAATTGGATTTGGGCTTTTAATGTTGTTATTTGGCTTATTGGGCTTTGTTGTACAAAGTTGGGTTTAGGAAAAATTGGTTGGATCCAATTAGGCCAAAACCGCATCCATAAAGCCCAAATGCGACTTAATGAAACTTTAAAGTTTAATTGGGCCTAATGGGCCTAAATTGATTTCTGGGCTTATGGGGTAACTCCCGGATTGGATTTTGGTTATTCGGTTTGACCCGAGTTGACCAAAAGTCCACTCCTTAAAGAAATTAATTAAAAGCCTATTGGACTTTAATTAAATTAACGTTGGATGTTAATCGGGCTTTGAGACCCGTAACGATTAAATTTGGGATTTAAGTCGTAAAGGTTTATTTTATAAAGTGTAATATTTAATTGGAATTAAATAGTGAATTAGAATTAAATACAAATTGAATTGGATTTAATTATGTAATTTAATTTAATTCGAGAATTCGTACTTTAAGTACTTATTCGAAAAACGAGTTTGATCGAACAAAATCAAATCGTTGTTTGAACATTGGATGATCACTAATTATCAGATTAATTAATTTGATTAGATTGATTGATAACATGCTTGTGTGAATACATGGTTGCGATGCATGAATAATGTATATCAGATGGATATTAGATGGGTGGGGGAATTTTGGAAATTGTAATAAATTTGATTTATTAATTGGACCTGCGTGTCCAGCCTTATCACCTCTTATTCTTTGTATTATCTTCTTACTTATTCCCCTCAATGTAAATGAGGTTTCCTTAGAAGTGTAGTGTAACGGGTAGAAGTAAATACTTGTGCTAGTGGGAGAGAGAAAGAGAGAGATTTGATCTAGGATCAATGTGTAAAGTATCCATCCGCATATCATTATTATTTTATTATACGCGCTTTATTATGTGTTTAGAATGCATGTTTAAGGGTGTATGATGATGAGACCTTAACAAAGATAATAAATTGGTTGCCAATTTGCACTCGAAAAACCCTCACTAAATATTAAGCGTTATTCCTTCCATTGAGTGATTCTCACTCAAGATCCGAGACTGGCATTGGCTTGTTGGCCAAAGTCAAAGCCTTTGTCCGTCGAGGATGTGTTTGAATCACGAGAGCTTCGTTCCATATCAGTGTCTTGTCCAAGTTGTGGTTTGTTGTCCAAATTCAAGACCATTTCTTGTCCATCGACATTGATTACGAAGCTTTCCATGGTCAATGGGTCGCGCTTGACTAAGATCACTAAGTTTGTTGTGCCAAAGCCAAGGCTTAGTTGATTCAGAGGAAAAAGGTTACGTAATACATTGGATGTATTGGCATATATAAGATATATGTTTCGGACTTGGATGTCCCCCTACCGGATCTAGGAATTGGATTGGATCCAATCGATCTTAAAGATTTACCTAGTTAATTATCATACAATTTGTTGGCCAAAGTCAAGATTGTGTGATATTTAACGGGATCCTAGCCCACTAGGAAACACGGTTTCCCGAGTACTCGACAGAGGGTTAGAGGCTCGCTGAAAAATAGTGGGAGTCAAGAATTGAATTTACAATATTCGTTCAATTACTAGCCATACGCGCTCAAACAATATCATTCGTCAAATCAATTAAATGTTAGTTGGACTAATATTTAAATTGTTGTTTTAATTAAAGCAGTTGGACTGTATTATAGTTGATTATATAATTGGATTATAGTAATCAATATATTTGAATTAATTAATTTCAATTTACAGTTGATTTTATAATTGGATTATAGTAATCAATGTAATTGAGGTTAATTAATTTAAATTATATTTGATTATATAGTTGGACTATAATAATCATTATAATATATAGTACCACAAATCGTTGATTAAATAGTTGGACTATTAGAATCAAGATAAATAAAAGATTAGTGTTTAAAACATAATCCTGGGTGAAAATGTATTTAAACGACTATAATTTTCAAATTAGGAATCAAGTTTCCTGATGGTCCTGGAAATTAATAAGTTATTTTATTTGATAAAATATATATTAAGCCTAAGCCCGGAGTTAAGCAAATAGTAGAGCATAATCTTTGGAAGAATTATGTGATGATAACTTAAGTGCTTAATCCATTAAGCTTGTCGCAGTAGAATCCTTAATTTCTGAATCAGAACTATGGATTAGATTCTTATAGTAAGACAAAGAAATTAAAGGATCTTCATAAATCTATCCTTAGATTTAGAAGTACTAATATTGCAATAGTTAATTCTTGGAGAATTAATGACTATTCTCAATGAGATAAAGTCAAAGTTTGCAATTAGACAATTAGCGCAAGGCGCACCTTACTTCGATATTCTAGAAACCCGAGGCTTGGCCAAAGGCTTCTGGAAAATGGAAAAAGGCAAAGGCAAAATCATTATAATCTTCTAGGAATATAAAAGGACATATCCGAAGAAGGAATTGAAGACGAGCAAGGCTCTGACTTCAAATATGATTGTCATAATTATCTTCATTACTAGTATTGAAATTAGATTTTAAATACTTAGTGTGATACATAAAATATATATACTGATGTTCAGAATCTGCTATGAGCAAGATACTGACTTCTATAGAGATAAACACATTAGATGTGAATAATAGAATTTATATTTTGAATATAAATAAAATCTCGAATATATAACATGACAAACAAATAGCTCAAACTGATTTGATCAGAAGAAACTTAAATGTGGCATTGTTGTCTGGGACACAATTAAACAAGAATCATATATCCACACTTTTGAAGAGTGGGTACTAGGACAGATTTGATCCATTCAAATAAAGTCTATGAATCTAGTTTATTGGGCAAAGTGCCTGAAACACATTTACTGGGTAAAAGTGCTAAAGCCACCGATCTGTTAGCCCTAATTCATAGTGAAGCAAGTGGGCCCATATCTAGCTAGGCTAGAGGTAGATATGAATATTTCATGACCTGTACGGATGTGGCATCTCGTTATGGTTATGTGTTTCTTTTGAAGAACACAAATCGGAAACTTTTAGAGTTTCAACACGAAATAAACAAATAGATCGGCTACAGTATTATACCGTCACGGTAAGACCGTAATGGAAAATACTTAAGCAATAAGTTTCTAATATACTTGAAAGAGTATAGTATTCTTTCAACAAGGACTCCTCCTAGAACACGTCAATTTGACGGTGTGTCCGAACTGAGTAACCGAATTTTGTTAGACATGATTAGGTTAATCATGAATCGCTCTGAGCTACCATTTCCTTCAACGGATAAGCATAAACAGTGAAAGAACTTATTTAGAATAAGTGTAGGCACTGCATTTTTGCATATCAGCCCGATGATGAGTCTCGTATGGGGACACTACCTCTTTAGTTGTGAAAGCCGCGGGAAACGGACGTTGGAAGGGTAAAGTTGGAAAATGGAATTTTTGTTGGATTTAACCTCGTTGTTTGGCTTCGGGTTGCTTGTTGGACCTCTGTTTTAAAACACACCAAACCCATTAAATCACATCTCACAAATTAAATAATTAAAACACATCTCACAAATTAAATAATTAAAACAAAATTAAATTAAATTAAAACACATTTCACAATTAAATCACCTTACTAAATTAAATTAAACCCATTTCCTAAAATACATAAATCACATTCCTAATTTAATTAAATCACCTACCAATTTAAATAAATCATATCATTAACTAAAAAGAATAAATCAAATCACTTCCCTTAATTAAAAGATTTTCTCTATCACATACTAAATTAAAAATATCTCATAATTAATACACAAATTTGATTCCTTCCCCAACAAGGTAAAACCCATCCCATTGCCTATAAAAAGAACCCCTCTCCACACAAACCAAACCCTGACTGGCTGGCTCATTCTCACGAAATCAACCCTAAAATTCAGAGCTCATACACACAAGATTGACACGCCAAAGCAACCTGCCCCACTCTTCACGCTAAACTCGTTGCTTCCTCTTCATCAAACACACACACCCTCAAAGTCACGCCCAGCCTCATCGCACACGGACCCCCTCACCAACTGACTCACGTAAGCCACCTATCCTCACACCTTTAACCAAGCCCCAACCCACTCGTCAATCCCCTGACCTACATACTCCACTCACGCTGAAACCTTATTCAAACAGCAGCCACCTAGCCCCCACACACATTAACCTCAGCTCACGCACCATAAGCCCTCACACACTGCCAGCCACGTTAATCAGCATCACACAACCACACATTCACTCTCATCAACACACAAAAACAAGCCCAGAACAATCCAAAAACTACCCCCGAAACTGAACGTATTTAGTCCCCAAAACTGCCGCAGAATTAGTCCCTGAATTGCCTCACAAACTGCCACATAAAACCCCTCTCTGCACGCCCAAATCAGTCCCCAAAAACCTGCCACAAATAGTAACGAAAACTGCCCCCAAAACCCTTCGAAATCTGCCCCCAAACCAGTCCAAATAATCCTCAAAACAGTCCCCTAATTACCAAAAATAGTGACCCGAAAATACAACAAAAATAGCAGCGAAACGGAGTGAAAACAGCGGCCTCCAAACAGCGAAACAATGAGGAAAAAGTTGGATCAGTGAACCAAAAAAGTTGCGGATCATTCACCCTTCCAACGGACGTGTAACGCCCTTTCTTAGACGACAAAAGAGGTTAGACCTGAGGGCACCTTTCTACTTATCTTCTTTATTTTTGTTTTATTTATTTTGATATATAATTGCATGAGAGTCGTTTGAAGCATGATGTGATTGTTGGATGAGCGGGATATGTGTTCTCTTTTGTGGTATATCGGATGGAAACCCGGACGTAAATTCCATAGCCGATTCCGAATAGACGGTAGTATGGTCTACAATCGGGATACAACGTCACGTACCACTTAAGATGCACGTATCTCATCTCATCCAAATTTATATTTGAGCATGTCATAGTTCTAGGCCGTTTATTTATTATTTTAAGCATGAGTTAATTTAGTCTTGTTATTTAATTTTCAAAGCATGATTGTGTTATTTAGGCATGTTGTTTCTTCATTCTTTATGCATGATGTTTCGTTTAGTTTATGTTTATGTTTAATTAGTTATTTGTTTACTTTGGTTTAATGGTTCAATATGCTCGTTGTGTTATATTGCGTGGAGTTATTTGGATGAAAGCATGTTAGATCTAAGTACCCTTGAGCATGAATGTTGAATAGATTCGGTTAGTTTATTGCACAAATCATATCATCACAAGTGACATAAGTAAGGGACCATTCCGAACCCAACGGTTTGAGGTCTTCCCTTGCGAGGGGTGAGTGCGGCCTTAAATCTTTGTCCCGGTTCACACCAGGTGGCAACTCCATGTTATTTCGTACTCCCAATTAGGCCGCGAGCCTAGAACAGTGTCGCCCAAGTTCTGTTGTCTACAGTCTGGCGACTCCACTGGGGATATTTTGAATCGGCCTGGAAATCATGTCTTGTGATGTTTATGATTTGTGCTTTAGTTAATCGTTTCGATGGTGAGTTGAAAAGGGTGTAATCAAAGGCATTGTTAAGGCTAGGTAATGGTTCGATGTCTTCCTTCACTCACTACCTTTTTATAAGGAAAAGCTGTGAAGACACCGAGATAATCATTACTTGTAGCTCATCATGACAGACTAGTTTGGAGGACTCGTTGTTTATTCCTGACACCAAGCGATAAGAGTCTAAGGGGCTTGGGTACTTAAGAGAGCCTCGCTCCACCCTCCCTCTGGGGAATCTACAACTGGAAATCCATTCGACAGTTAGTCACACACCGTAACTCGTTGGCACGTACCGTAAGGTATATAAAAGGTGCACTCATTTGGTCGCTTGAACCCTTGAGTGGGGAGTCCTAGTTGTGGGTAATCTTTCGTCAAACGAGAGCCTTTGTCCACACTCCCGTAAACCCACATGTGAACCATAGTTGTATGACCTATAGGGGCCACTTTTTATACTTTTGATAACCCCATGCATATTATGTCTCATACATCACATGAATCTCATGCATACATGCATCATGTTAACACCTTGTGTCTTAAAAGCCATCATAGATATCCGTTGGGTTAGAAAAGAAGGGCTTGTCAAGAAGAGTTTAGCGAACATGGATATCGGGGAAAAGGAAATCAAGAACAGAGAACCTTACGGCAATGATAGAAAGACCATGGTGGTCCAAGAAAAAAAAAAGAAAAAAAAAAAGAGAAAGAAAAAAAAAGAAGAAAAAAAATACGAAAAAAAAAAAAGAAAAAAAAAAAAAAAAGAAGAAAAAAAAAAGAAAAAAAATTGTTTGTTTTTAGTCCTGATAGTTAGACATAAGTCCAATGATGAAATAGATTGCTTTAAGGTGAAACCTTAGAAACGATAAACTCTTGATGTGCTTTTATCTGATACTTTGCGTGATTGATCTATGTTAGACTCGTATGTTGGTTTTATATAAGGTCCCAAGATCAAATCAAGACATGAAATTATGTGTGAACACATCAACGGAGGTAGCAGAATACTCACATTGATCGGTTGAGTCGATTTGGAGACGAATGAAGGCCAAAAACGTACTGCCTTTCACCCCCACTGCATGCAGTCCACTGCCCTGCAAAACAGAAATTTGAGTGAAGAAACGGAGCTCCAATCTTCGTCGGATGGATCCCGTCTCATGGGGAAACCTCCCTACCACCTTCGCAAGACTTGTAAGTGTGCTAGCACTTGATTTCTCACCATGAGAAACCACTCTTGCTTCCCTTTAGCTCACGCCCAAACTGGTTCCAAACCAGTGAACACTTTGCTCAAATGGGCGTGAGAGAGGAGAGAAATTTGAGAGAGAAGAAGTTGTGTTATGTTAATTAAAATGATTTACCAAAAATCAATTTATATTTATGCCATAATTTATTAATTAATAATAAATTTATGACACAACACATGCAATGGCTTAGAGTGTCAAACACTCAATTTCCATGCAATAACATTGAGTGCATTGTACACTATCTACATGCAATAACATTGAGTGTATTATACACTATCTACATGCAATGCATTAGAATGACATGTGTCATGTGGGCCCCACACGTTTCCAAATGAAAGTGGGCCCACGTACACTCACGCTTTCGGGTTCGATATTTCCGAAATACCGAGCTTACGTCGCGACGTTAATTCAATCGAATTTAAATAAATAATTGCGCCTGGCGAAATTATTATTACGTCGCTAACGAATTAATTCTAAATTAACTCATTGCCCGAATTAAAATCTAATTTTAATTCCGCGTCGAAATCTAATTTCGTTTAATATATCGAATATATTAATTCATCGATTAATTCCGAATTAATCGTTATCTCTCTCTAGACGATATTTTATCCCGGATAAAATATCTCCGTAATTAATCCTAGATTAATTTTCTCTCTCTTCTACATAATCCCAGATTATTCAAGAGTGCGAGTTGTGCGTCATCGGTGGATTATCGAGAAGCGACCCATGAGATCCCCGGATAATCTGGCAGTAAATACGGTCGTCGGAGTATCCGAATCACGTACGTACCAAGTACTACGTTCTACCGATTTACGAGACAAGGTCGACTCCTAGCAAAGCACCAAGTCTACCAATTCTCCGACATATCCATTTAAGAATATTAAGATCTGTATCAAGCGTAGTATACAAATGTATTGTGCATATCGGTCCAGTATCGGATAGTTACGTGCTAGGCCTGGGGCTGGATATGTGTCTGCACCGTACGAAGCACATGTCGGATGTCTGGTAACTAGTCTCTATAATCGGATATACATGACCTTGTCATAATATCCCGATGGCCGCGCAGCACTTAAGAGCACTAATACCGTATCCTGCGTGACATCATCTCCAATATGACTGAAGTGATACTTCCGTCTTGACATCACACCCAATACTCTACGACTCTCTGATAAACCCAGAAAGTGGTGTACTCAGACCCCGTTTAAAGTCCCCTACCACCAAGACCAAAGTTTATCGATTATCGTAAGTATTAGCGATGTAAGTCTCAGGTTAAGACCATACACACCTACTTGATTTCGGCCTCCCATAGACACATAGTCATAATACCAATGGGATTCCGAGGGGTCTATCCAGAGCGAAGCTGTTTCCCGTACCGTCGGTGAAACACGACCTCCTATCGCACTTGCATAAGTATCCAATACTTATATATATGAGCACTATGCCGTTGTGCCCTCACAAACGCGCACAAGTGCAATACTAGCCTATTCCGCATTATCGATGTCCAGTCTCGATAATACTACGGCTAGGGATATTTAATGATTAAACCTTCGGGGACTGATACTGTCTCATATCATTCTCATTCCAGGTACTAATCATAGGGACCTCTCTTCATTTATATATCTATGGTGATCTGATCACAAATGATGAGAGTGCAATTTCTTTGTCACATAGTTAATTTGCTACAACAACACAATGATCTGTGCAAATAGTGACGCTATGGGTCATAATGTCCAACAATCTCCCACTTGGCACGTAGCGAGTCACTCAAGTGTCCTACACTGAACTATGTACGGTTCGCTCAAATTGCTGAGGAAAGGTTTTCGTCAGCGGATTTGTTCGATTATCGTTTGACGCGATTTATACGATCATCACATCGCCATGATGTATGATCCGAACGAATCAGATGATGTAGAAGTATATATCTGGATCGTCGATGAGACCTTAATTCCTTAGCCTGTGCTGACGCCTAGCTCAGCTGCTAACAGAACTATATCTAATCTAATTAGATTTACTTTCGACCCAAAAAGACTTCTATTGCTGCCTCAGCTGCAGCAATAATCCGCATTTGTTGTTTATTCGGCAACAGTTATCTTGCTTGGAAGATTTCCAGCTCACTGTCCCGTTATTCAAACTTTATAGTACCGCAGTATTAATCGTTTGGAAACTTGAAGCAGTGATCCCAGTCACTTCAAGTTCTCCTTCTCCATAGTTAAAGACAGCATCTTTAGTTCTCAGAGATACTAACAGATGTTCTTAACTTCAATCCAGTGATTGTCACTTGGATTGACCTGATTGTGACTTCATATGCTCGAAGCGTATGAGACACCAATACAAGTACATTTTAAATGTACAATTTCCAGAGAGTGTTAACAACTCCAAATCTATCCCAGTAGATCTTTATTCCTCTAATAAAGGTTGTTATCTCTCAGAATTCTACGGAGAATTTCTATTGAAAGCCAAGCTTTCAACAATAGCTTTATGGGAATATTACTGTCAGTGCGTTCTCCCACTAACCTCCTTATATACACAAGAATTATTTCGTTTTGAGTCAAATCATAAACCATTATGATTATTTCAAAACGACAGTTCCAAGAACCTTATGCTTGCATTGATCCAAACATGGATCGAATAACCCGCAAACCTTGTTTGTCGGTTATACAAAATTGTCAGGATGTTGTAAACATCCTCCAAAAGGTTTCCTTTTCAGGAAAGCGATTTTGATCTATAACTGGCACATTTCATAAATGAAATATACAGTTATTTTCAAGCATCTTCAAAATGGATTTACCATGGCAACAGGTAAAAAGGTTGAACCGTTATTAACATAATGTTGATAACGATACCTTTCCGTCAAAAGCTTAGCTTTGCACGTTGGTATGTTGCCTTCCATGTATGTCTTCCTTGAAGACGTTTAATGTACCATAGGCACAACGCCTTGTGGTACAACAACTAGTATCCAAACATAGTTGTTATACATGGAATCCATTTCGGACTCATGGCACTTTGCCATAACAGGGAGTCGATACCTTGTATCACTTCCTCGTAACGTAGTCGGATGGTACACCTCCATAAGATTGACATCTTTAAGGGGTGAGATCAGAAACACATACCTTAGGTTGTTTTCTGACTCTATCCGATCTACGAAGTTCTTGTGTATTTGAAGATTAATGGTATAGTTTTATCATAGATGAACTATTTGTGTTCCATTACGGACTTCGTGCCTAGAACAGTATCACTCCGATTTTTCATCGAGTATCACTATCCTCCCACTGACCACTGCATATCGGTATTCCTCTCAGGAAAACTGCATGGTGAGCAACAATTACATTGTTCTCATGTGGGATTTATAAGTACTATACTTAAGGTTTCCCTTAGGATAACTTATATTGGCACTTATCCAATTTGGGTCCTTAGTTTGGTATCATCCAAACGCTATGCCTGGCATACCCAAATTATCAGGAATGAGAAACCTCGTTTCTTCCCTGTTCATATCCTATATGATATCTGTCAAACAGATTTATATGGAACCTTATTCTAAATAAGTTTTGCACTGTTAATACATATCCTGTAGAAGGAAATAGTAGCTCAGAGCGACTCGTGATAAATCTTATTATGTCCAACAAAATTCGGTTTTAGTTCGGACACACACGGTTGTAGGCATTGCATTTTTGCATACCAGCCCAATGATGAGCCTCGTATGGAGGCATTACTTTTTAGTTGCGGAAGTTGCGGGAAGCGGTCGTCGGAAAGGAAAGTCAGAAATTGACGTTTTGTGGATCTAATTCGCTTGTTTTGCTTCGGGTTTGTTCGTCAGGTTTCCGTTTCAAGATTACCCTCCACCCGGAACCTTATCCTCGCTCCTTTTCGCACATATTCTCTCTCTCTAATTTTCCTTGCTTGTGACCCTTCAACTTCCATGCAAAAAATCACCAACCAATTAAATAAATTCAAACTAAAATTAAGCCATTAAAAAATACCAACCAATTAAATAACAAGTTTAACACCAAATAACAATAATAAACCAAAAGCCCACCCTTCACGTGACAACCCATAACTTCTTCCAAACAAACAACAAGCAACAAACCAATACCCATAACCACTCTGCAAGCCTTCACGCCCATGCTCCTCATCAAACACAAAATAACAAAAACACCCATCACTCCACTGACCCTCCATACTACCCATGATCATACCCATACACCTAGCCTTCACCCCCCACTGACCAGACAGCCGGACCATCAATCATTTTCCCTCGAATCTCACAAAACGAAAGACCTCTCAACACATCAAAAAACCCTGACCAGATTCATTCTCAGGTAGCCTCACTTCAGCCCGCTGGGAGCACCACTCCATCTGCTCACTAGCTTGCCAACAAACACCCCCTTGCCTTTGCTCACTTAGCTCACGCCATTCTTGATCGTCAACCATCTCTCGGCAAAGAGCCCCTCCACACCTAACAGCCCCTTGATCATTCACAAGACACGCCCTCACGCATAGCACACTCACACACAACTCAGTCATCATCTAGCCCCTCGAACAGCCTGCCAACTCAGGCCATAACCGAGAACCCTAAGCAGCTCCCAACCATCTCTCCACACAGCCCCTCAACCTTCAACAGTACACTCTCTCGCCACTGCCCCTTTGACGCATCAACCAGCATGCATCCTCACACTCTTAACAACTCCTAGAGTTCATTGCCCTGAAGCCTTCACTGCTCATCAACGCAAAGCCTCACGCTTATTGCCCCTTGTTCACTCACTCAGCCTTCCGCATTTTAAATCCAAGAACCTAACCAAACCCTAACTCACGCCATAACTGCCCCTGGAAGTCTTCAGTTTCTCGGCAACACAGCAGCCCTTATCTCATCTCATTCGGCCACTGCACAAACTTGCACTCTCCACGCACACAGCCCCCACAAATCCCTTCAAATTGCCGTGAATTACCAAGCCACAAACTGCCCCATGCATGTGCCATGCACACGTGAAACAGCCTCACGCAAACAGTCCCCTAATTCCCAAAACAGTGACCAAAATAACCAAGAGAGAGAAAGAGAATTTGAGTTGAAAAAGAGAGAAAACAGCGAGTGAAAATAACAGAAAAGTACAGAAAAAATGAGTGGAAATAAGAGTGAAACGGCAAAAACGGCGAGTTGAAACTGTGAGAATACAGATAAAATGGTAAAATGTAACCGCAGGTGAAAACATTGAAAATGGCGAACCCGGATAAACACAGCGGAAAAGCGGACTTTGAGAACAGTGGAATGATAACCCTTCCGGCACCGCGGAACGCACTCCCGACAGCGACTAAAAGGTAAGACCTGAGGGCACCCTTTGTACTTTACTGTTACGGACGCGGCGTATTCGGTTGATGTCAGATACGTCTAATCAGGTATATGCGAGGTCCTACATTAATAGTGGCCAAGTTACTGGCCCACATGTTTTATTTGTACTTGTTATGTTATGAAAACTCATTTTCGAAGCATGTAAATTTAAATGTAAGATTTATTTTTATGAATGTGAATTAGGTTGAATTATCATTGTACATGTATGTTAAGTAGTTTTGATTAATATTGCACAAATCACAAACATTACAAGATGACATAAAGTAAGAGACCATTCCGAACCCAAGTTTGAGGCCTTCTCTTGCGAGGGGTGAGTGCGGCCTTAAATCTCATTTTCCCGGCTCACACCGGGGTGGCGACTCCATGTTATTTCGTACTTCTCAACTAGGCCGCGAGCCTAGGACAAGCGTCGCCCAGGTCCTGTTGTCTACAGTCTGGCGACTCCACTGGGGATATAGAGAATTGGCTCCGAAATGATATCTTGTAATGTTTGTGATTTGTGTTTTAATTAATCATGACTACTGTGTTTATGCCTGTTTTTTTTTTAGACTGTTGTCATTTGTGTTTATGTTTGTGTTTTGGACTATTGTCATTTGGATTTATTTGGACTCTTTGTTAAAAGATATGAACTCGTTTTCGTTTAAATCGGGACAAGTTCATGTCCTTTTGATAATTAGGTCAAAATTTCTGAAATGCCGATGGGCCAATTTGTGTTTGGCCTTTTATCATTTGAAGTTATTTAGCTGTGTTATCGCAAAAGTGTAAACCTGTTAGGTCTTTTCAAACTGGAACAAGTTTGCACCGCGCAATATGTGATTAAATACTTTAAAATGATAACGGGCCAATTAGTGTAAATTCTTTTATGAGCTTGTTTATTTTGCATTGCACACATTACATGCATACATGCATCATGTTAACCCTTGTGTCTTAAAAGCCATCATAGACTCCCGTTGGGGGGGTAAGGAAGGAAAATTTGTCAAGGGATCATCAACTAGTATGAATGAGTCATCCAATGAGGAATCCCGCTTGGATCGATTGGAAGCCAAGGTAGCTGAAATTGCTGAAGATTTGCAAGTTTTGACCAATGTTGTGACCAGTTTGACCGTGCCCCGTACAGCCAGTAATAGAACGTGTGCAACCAGAATGAAGAGATCACTGGAAAACCTTCAAAGACCGAGTCTACTTCCTCAAAGATTCTCCTATCAGAAACAGACAACTCTCCAGTTTGAGTAAACCGTTGTCAAAAGATGTTTGAAAAACTGAAGATGCAATGAGAATAAGAGTTAAAGGGATAATTGTTGTTCTACCTCAGAAGTCTGGCACAGACAATCTTTGACTTTAGATTTCAGCACTTGTCGGAAAAAAATCAGATGACAGACACATTGGTGACACTAGCTGCGGCTTGAGAAAATCCAGAGAAATTGTGATGGGACCACTTGTGCTGACAACTGCAAGCAAGCCGGTGTATGAGACATGAGAGATATCAGATGTGGGAGCCGATGACAGAAAGCCTTGGTATCACGATGTTCAGAGGTATCTGAAACATGGAGAATTCTCAGAAGGAGTAAGCAGAAAAAAAACAGAAAATTGGAAACAAGGCCAGGAGATTACCAGATTTGGAAAAAATGAGTTTACCGAGTCAGCCGATGTAAGCAGATTGAAGCTGCATTTTGCCTGAAGAAAAGAAGACTGAGCAGTCACCAAGGGAACCGGTAGAAGACCTAACCCAGTGGGATATGAAACGCATCCATGCATACACGTAATTTGCATATTTTGTTTTGTGTTGTGTTTTTTACAGATTTCAGAAGAAAACCAGCAGAAGACGACCAGAGACATATGGCGTCAAGGAGCGCAATGAGGATTCAACCCATCACAAAAGGGAGTATCTCTACACTTGCATACTTACATGCACACGTATTTATTCTGTTGTTTTGTATTTGCAGGTTTAAAGAAAAAAAAAAAGAAAGAAGAGAAAGCAGTAAGAATCAGAAAATTGAAAAGCGGCGAGCACAAAAAGACGACGGTGAAGCCACGATGACAGAAGAATTTCGGTCATGTCTAGCTGAAGACGATGAAGTTAATACTGAAAGGGAAGCAACCTATGCAATTTGCTGTGATTTCTGTTTTATGTTTTATGGAATTTCTAATTTTGTGTTATTTTTGCAGGAAAAATCAAAGACGGAGCAAGGAAAGCAGCAAAGATCAAAAGCTGCAAGCACTAAAGACGACGGTGATGCCACACTGACAGAAGAACTTCGGTCATGTCTGGCTGAAGACAATGAAGTTGACACTAACAGGGAGGCAGCCTATGCAAGTTGCTGTGATTTCTTTTCATGTTATGTGGAATTTCTAATTTTGTGTTATTTTTGTAGGTGAAAACAAAGGCGGAGTATGTTAAGACTGAAGGAATGGTGTTTGGGCAATCACAAAAATGGGAGCTAATTCATTAGTGGTTGCAGAGTAAGAGGCCAAGAGGCACGAGTTTGTCACTAAATCAGTAGATGATATTTTCTTGACGGCGACAAAGGTAGAAGAGTTGGTTGATCAGATCTTGGCTTTTGAGCCAAAGCTTTAACCCATCCTCTCTCAGTTGGACTGGACTGACAGTGATCCAAGCAAGAAGCGCAGACTGGACATTGATCTGAATCGATGAGGTTCCCTCCTGACCAGGTATTCCAAGGCCTATTTGAAAGTTTGTGTTTTATTTGAAAAGTTTGTATTTTTTATTTTAATTGTTGAAAAATGAGTGTGAAAAAAAAAAGAGAAAAAGAGAAAAAGAGGGAAAAGAAAAAAAAACAAAGAAAAAAAATGAGTGAGAAAAAAAATGAATGAGTGAGAGAAGTCTTTGATAGACAGACGTATGTCCGTGATGACATTGCATGCTGTAGGGAGAGACCCTAGAAACAAAAAGTGCGAGACGTGCTCTCATCTGGTACCCTGAATAGATTGATCTTAGATTAGACTCATAAGCACTTGATTATGGGATCCTAGCAGTAGAAGCCTGAGTGGTTAGCTAGGTGACTAGTTGAAGAGATGATGTATTGGTGAATGACCGTTTGCCTGAATGTCCACACTTGTTTGCTGATGCTATGATATATGATATGGTTGAAAAAAAAATGTCTCTGAAATAAAAAAAAATGAAAAGAAAAAAATAGACCACCTATAACCGATAAGCGTGAAGCTACCCATGGGCGAGTATTAGGACCACCATGAGGAGAAATGCTACCTTAAAGGGTAGGTGTGTCAGAAAAAAAAAAAAGAAAAAAAGAAAAGAAAAGAAAAGAAAAAATTGAAAAAAAAATGAAAAGAAAGAGACAAAAGAAAAAAAGATGAAACATATCATGTTGAGTATGCTGAAGTAATCACAGAATGTGATTAAGACATCCAGGTTGGTTAGACCCACTGGTTTGACTCTCTGAAACGAAATCACCAAGTTGGCTTACTAAAGGACTAAGCTGCGAAAGAGCCTTGGCACACACACACATGGGGTCTAGCTCAGATCACCCGTTCAGATGATTGGGTTTGAGTATGTCGAGTACTTTGAAGGTTCTTCGGTTTCGACGCGAAAGCATTCGTTGAGGATAAGATATGTCTATCTAGCAAAGATTATCTTGTGAGAAGTGATGTAATGTGTGAAATAGAATATCATGTCAGCTTAGGGGCGAGGCCTCATATCAGCTTGGGGGCGAAGCCCCACATCAGTATCAGTTTGAAGGCGAGGCCTTTCTCAACCTGGAGGCGGGGCCCACATCGATTCAGTATCAGTATCCGCCGCGTATTGCATTTTGAGGGCGGGGCCCATATCAGTTCATGATCAGTATTCACCGGGTATGGCACTCAGGGGGCAGGGCCCACATCAGTTCATGATTAGTATCTGCCGGATACAGCACTCTGGGGCCGAGGCCCACACCAGTTCGGATCAGTATCAGCCGGGTATGGCATTCTGGGGGCGAGTCCCACATTAGTTCAGTATCAGTTCTGCCGGGTATGGCATTCTGGGCGAGGCCCACATCAGTTCATATCAGTATCTGCCGGGTATGGCATTCTGGGGGTGAGGCCCACATTAGTTCAGTATCAGTTCTGCCGGGTATGGCATTCTGGGCGAGGCCCACATCAGTTCATATCAGTATCTGCCGGGTAAGGCATTCTAGGGGCGAGGCCCACATCAGTTCAGTATCAGTTCTGCCGGGTATGGCACTCTGCGGGTTGAGGCCCACATCATAATCAGTCTTTGCCTAGTATGGCACTTCAGGAGTGAGGCCCGTATCAGCTTTGGGGTGAGGCCCCACATCATTATCAGCTTTTGCTGGTTGCGGTACTCTGCGGGTTGAGGCCCACATCTTTATCAGGATCAGTCCAGCCGGGTATGACACTATGGGGCGAGGCCCACCTCTTTGTCAGAATCAGTTTTGCCGAGTGAGACACTTCGGGTACGGAGACACATCATCAGTTTTACCGGGTATGACGCTCCGAGTATACAGTATCAGTTTTGACGGGTATGGTAATCCGAGAATGGAGCATAGTCCGAGAATGAAACAGTTTGGGCGAGGCCCATATCAGTATCAGTTTGGGTCAAGGCCCACATCAGCTACAGTATCAGTTTTCAGAGATGAGTCACAGGGTCGAGGCCTACATCAGCTACAGTATCAGTTTCGGGGATGAGTCCCAAGGCCGAGGCCCTCATCAGCATCAGCATCAGTTTTGGGGGCAAGGCCCATATCAGTTTGGGGCGAGGCCCACATCAGTATCAGTTAGGGGCGAGGCCCATATATCAGTCCGGGGGCGAGGCCCATATCAGTATCAGTTTGGGGCAAAGCCCATATCAGTATCAGTCTGGGGGCGAGGCCCATATCAGTATCAGTTTGGGGGCGAGGCCCATATCAGTATCAGTTTGGGGCGATGCCCACATGAGTATCAGTTTGGGGCGAGGCCCACATCAGTATTAGTCTGGGGGCGAGACCCATATCAGTACCAGTTTGGGCGAGGCCCATATCAGTATCAATTTGGGGCGAGGCCAATATCAGTTTGGGGCGAGGCCCATATTAGTATCAGTTTGGGGCGAGACCCATATCAGTATCAGTTGGGACGAGGCCCATATCAGTATCAGTCGGGGGCGAGGCCCACATCAATATCAGTCTGGGGGCGAGGCCCATATCAGTATCAGTTTGGGGCGAGGCCCACATCAGTATCAGTCGGGGGCGAGGCCCACATCAGTATCAGTTTGGGGCGAGGCCCACATCATTATCAGTCTGGGGGCGAGGCCCATATCAGTATCAGTTTGGGGTGAGGCCCACATCAGTATCAGTCTTTGGGAACAAAGCCCACAGTCAGCTCAGAACAGGAACAAAGCCTACAGTCAGTACATTTCGGGAACAAAGCTCGAGGGAATAAATCTTCATCTCAACACAGTTCGGGAATAAAGCTCGGAGGAATAAAGCCTCATATCAGCAATTCGGGAACAAGACCCACAATCAGGAACAAGACCTGCAATTCGGGAACAAGACCCACAATCAGGAACAAGACCTGCAACTCAATTTGGGAACAAGACCCACAATCAGGAACAAGACCCACAATCAGGAACAAGACCTGCAATTCGGGAACAAGACCCACAATCAGGAACAAGACCTGCAATTCGGGAACAAGACCCACAATCAGGAACAAGACCTGCAATTCAATTTGGGAACAAGACCCACAATCAGGAACAAGACCTGCAACTCAATTTGGGAACAAGACCCACAATCAGGAACAAGACCTGCAATTCGGGAACAAGACCCACCATTCAGGGAACAAGACCCTCAGCTCAAAATGGGAACAAGACCCATGGGAACAAGACCCACAACTCAACAATTCAGGGAACAAGACCCTCAGCTCAAAATGGGAACAAGACCCACGGGAACAAGACCCACAATTCAGGGAACAAGACCCTCAGCTCACTTCGGGAACAAGACCCAGGGGTCGCAGTACCTCACCACCAAATCAATTCAGTTCGTAGCAGCAGGTGAGTCAGGTGGCAGCTGGCGAGCCAGGTAAGTAAAAATACATTGCACGTACTTTGATAGAATTGTCATTGTCACACACTGCACAAGTCCCATCAAAGTGGGGGCGACTGTAGGCATTGCATTTTTGCATACCAGCCCAATGATGAGCCTCGTATGGAGGCATTACTTTTTAGTTGCGGAAGTTGCGGAAAGCGGTCGTCGGAAAGGGAAAGTCAAGAATTGACGTTTTGTGGATCTAATTCGCTTGTTTTGCTTCGGGTTTGTTCGTCAGGTTTCCGTTTCAAGATTACCCTCCACCCGGAACCTTATCCTCGCTCCTTTTCGCACATATTCTCTCTCTCTAATTTTCCTTGCTTGTGACCCTTCAACTTCCATGCAAAAAATCACCAACCAATTAAATAAATTCAAACTAAAATTAAGCCATTAAAAAATACCAACCAATTAAATAACAAGTTTAACACCAAATAACAAAAATAATAAACCAAAGCCCACCCTTCACGTGACAACCCATAACTTCTTCCAAACAAACAACAAGCAACAAACCAATACCCATAACCACTCTGCAAGCCTTCACGCCCATGTTCCTCATCAAACACAAAATAACAAAAACACCCATCACTCCACTGACCCTCCATACTACCCATGATCATACCCATACACCTAGCCTTCACCCCCCACTGACCAGACAGCCGGACCATCAATCATTTTCCCTCGAATCTCACAAAACGAAAGACCTCTCAACGCATCAAAAAACCCTGACCAGATTCATTCTCAGGTAGCCTCACTTCAGCCCGCTGGGAGCACCACTCCATCTGCCCACTAGCCTGCCAACAAACAACCCCCTTGCATTTGCTCACTTAGCTCACACCATTCTTGATCGTCAACCATCTCTCGGCAAAGAGCCCCTCCACACCTAACAGCCCCTTGATCATTCACAAGACACGCCCTCACGCATAGCACACTCACACACAACTCAGTCATCATCTAGCCCCTCGAACAGCCTGCAACTCAGGCCATAACCAAGAACCCTAAGCAGCTCCCAACCATCTCTCCACACAGCCCCTCAACCTTCAACAGTACACTCTCTCGCCACTGCCCCTTTGACGCATCAACCAGCATGCATCCTCACACTCTTAACAACTTCTAGAGTTCATTGCCCTGAAGCCTTCACTGCTCATCAACGCAAAGCCTCACGCTTATTGCCCCTTGTTCATCACTCAGCCTTCCGCATTTTAAATCCAAGAACCTAACCAAACCCTAACTCACGCCATAACTGCCCCTGGAAGTCTTCAGTTTCTCGGCAAACAGCAGCCCTTATCTCATCTCATTCGGCCACTGCACAAACTTGCACTCTCCACGCACACAGCCCCCACAAATCCCTTCAAATTGCCGTGAATTACCAAGCCACAAACTGCCCCATGCATGTGCCATGCACACGTGAAACAGCCTCACGCAAACAGTCCCCTAATTCCCAAAACAGTGACCAAAATAACCAAGAGAGAGAAAGAGAATTTGAGTTGAAAAAGAGAGAAAACAGCGAGTGAAAATAACAGAAAAGTACAGAAAAATGATGAGTGGAATAACGAGTGAAACGGCAAAAACGGCGAGTTGAAACTGTGAGAATACAGATATAAAACGGTAAACTGTAACCGCAGGTGAAAACATTGAAAATGGCGAACCCGGATAAAACAGCGGAAAAGCGGACTTTGAGAACAGTGGAATGATAACCCTTCCGGCACCGCGGAACGCACTCCCGGACAGCGACTAAAAGGTAAGACCTGAGGGCACCCTTTGTTACTTTACTGTTACGGACGCGGCGTATTCGGTTGATGTCAGATACGTCTAATCAGGTATGCGAGGTCCTACATTAATAGTGGCCAAGTTACTGGCCCACATGTTTATATTTGTACTTGTTATGTTATGAAAACTCATTTTCGAAGCATGTAATTTAAATGTAAGATTTATTTTTATGAATGTGAATTAGGTTGAATTATCATTGTACATGTATGTTAAGTAGTTTTGATTAATATTTCACAAATCACAAACATTACAAGATGACATAAAGTAAGAGACCATTCGAACCCAAAGGTTGAGGCCTTCTCTTGCGAGGGGTGAGTGCGGCTTAAATCTCATTTTCCCGGCTCACACCGGGTGGCGACTCCATGTTATTTCGTACTTCTCAACTAGGCCGCGAGCCTAGGACAGCGTCGCCCAGGTCCTGTTGTCTACAACCGTCTAACTGACGTGTCTCGAGAGGAGTCCTCATCTGAAAGAATACCATACTCTTTCATGTACGTGTGAAACTTACTGCTTAAGTATTTTCCATTACGGTATTACCGTGGCGGAATAATACTATAGCCGATCTGTTTGTATATTTCGTGTCGAAACTCTAAAAGTTTCCGATTTGTGTTCTTCAAAAGAAACACATAACCACAACGTGATGTCACATCCGTTAAGGTCACGAAATATTCATGTTCACATCTAGCCTAGCTAGATATGGGCCCACTTACTTCACCATGAATAGGGCTAACAGATCGGTGGCCCTTTTACTATTACCAAGTAAATAGTATTTTAGGTATCTTACCTAATAAACTAGATTCGTAGACCTTATTTGAATAGTCAAATCAGTCCTAGTACCCACTCTTCAAAAGTGTGGATATACGAGTCTTCTTTAATTGTGTCCTAGACAACAATGCCACAAATAAGTCTCTATTGATCAAATCAATTTGAGCTATTTATTGTCATTTTATATGTTTGAGATTTTATTTATATTCAAAATATAAATTCTGTTATTTACATCCAATGTATTTATCTCAGTATCATCTTTATATTTTAAACACTTTAGCGTTCTAGAATATAAAGGTTTTATCCGCAATGGATTAAACACTGATATAGAGATAATGTCTCTAGTTAAACTAGTTACATTATAACATTTCCTAATTTAAGTACATACCCAAAGGGTAGTTCCTAAACTTAGGTATCTACGGTCGAAACAGCGACTTTCGTCCCGTTTCCGATTCGCAGAGAAATCTCGGCTGGAAGTCAGTATCCAGCTCACAGCGGATTCTGAACGTCAATACATATATGTATTATGTACCACACTAAGTATTTAAAATCCAATTTTAACACTAGTAGTGAACATAACTTTGACAAATATTTTAAAGTTAGAGCCTCGCCCTTTCTTTAATTCCTTCGTGTCTTCCATATCCAAATGGTAGTCACTTTGGGATATGTCAATTATCCTTTTCAATATTTCACAAACCACTTGGGTTTTAGAATATCGAAATGATGTGCACCTTGTGCTACATGCCCAATTGCAAACTTTGACTTTTCTCCACTAGAATAGTCAATTAATTCTCCAAGAATTATTAATTGCAATTTTAAATACTTTTAAATCTAAAGATAGATTTATTATAAGTATATTAATTAAGCACTAAAGTCATCATCACATAAATCTTCCAAAGACTTTATGCTCTACTATTTGCTTAATTATGGGCTTAGTTATAATAAGTTATTTTATCAAATAAATTAACCTATTATTAATTCCCAATTGAAAATTAAATCATTTAAAACATTTAACCCAAGGATTATATATTTTAAATATTCAACCTTTCAATTCTTTCTTGATTTCAATAGTCCAACTATTTAATCAATTTAATAAGGTACTATTTATTATAATGATTACAATAATCCAATTATTTAATCAACTATAATTTTAATATTGATTACTATAATCCAATTATAAAATCAACTATCATTTAATTCAATTATATTGATTACTATAATCCAATTATAAAATCAACTATATATTGAATGTTTGTATATAGTCCAACTATATATATTTTTAAAACAACATAAAATATTAGTCCGACTAATACTTTTGATTAATATGACGAGTAAAATAAAATGAGCGTGTTTAGCGAGTATTCGAACGAATGTTGCAAATTCAATACTTGCCTCCCACTATTTTTCGTCGAGCCTCTAACCCTCTGTGGAGTACTCGGGAAACCGTGTTTCCTAGTGGGCTAGGATCCTATTAAATAACACACACCCTGACTTTGGCCAATAAAAAGCTGTATGCTATTTAACTAGGTAGATCTCACAAATCAATTGGATCTCATCCAATTCCTAGATCCGGTTAGGTGGACATCCAAGTCCGAAACATATGTATAATGTCAATGTAACCATTACATTTTCCTAACCCTATCCTCTGAATCATTTAGGCCTTGGCTTTGGCCAAACACAAACCTAATTATTCCAGTTAAGCGGGACCCATTGACGAGGAAAGTTTCGTAATCAATGTCATTGGACAAAAAGTGATCTGACTTTGGTCAATAAAAATCACGATTTGGACAAGACACCGATATGCAACAAAACTCTCATGATTCAAGTACATCCTTGATTGACAAAGGTCTTGACTTTGGTCAAAAACAAACCAATGCCAACTTCGGATCTTGAACAAGAATCATTCAATGGAAGGATATTTGCTTAATATAAAACGAGGGTTTTTCGCGTGCAAATTGGCTACCAATTTAATTATCTTTGTTAAGGTCTCATCATCATACACCCTTAAACATGCATTCTAAATACATAATAAAGCGAGTATGAAATAAAATAATAATGATATGCGGATGGATACTTAACACATTGATCCTAGATCAAATCTCTCCCTTTCTCACTCAAGCTAGCACTTGTACAACTTCTATCTGTTACACTACACTTCTAAAGAAACCTCATATACATAGAGGGGAATAGGTGAGAAGAGAATACAAAGAGAAAGAAGGTGATAAGGCTGGACACGCAGGTCCAATTTAATAAATCGAATTTATTACAAGAATTTCTAAAATTGCCCACCCGACTAATATCCATCCGATATACATTATTCATTCAACACAACCATGTATTCACACACACAAGCATGCTATCAATCAATCTAATCAAATTAATAATCTGATAATTAAGTGATCATCCAATGTTCAAACAACGATTTGATTTTGTTCGAGTCAAACTCGTTTTTGCGAATAAGTACTCAAAGTACGAATTCATGAATTAAATTAAACTACATAATTAAATCCAATTTAACATGTATTTAATACTAATTCACTATTCAATTCCAAATTAAATATTGCACTTTATATTTAATAAACCTTTTACGATTTAAATTCCAAATTCAATCGCGTCGGGACTCAAAGTCCGATTAACGTCCAACGTCAATTTAATTTAAGTCTAATGGGCTTCAATTAATTTCTTTAGGCATGGGCTTCGGCAACCAAAGCCCAATAGTGGAATCACCCAAAATGCCTTAGAAATCAATTTCGGCCCATTAGGCCCAATTAAACATTAAAGGTTCATTAGTCGCAATTGGGCTTTATGGTTAAGGTTTTGGGCCCAATTGGATCCAATCCACTTGGCCTAAACCAAACTTGATAAATCAAGCCCAAAAGGCCCAATTACAACAATTCAAGCCCAAATCCAATTTAAGCCTAAATAATTAAATTACACTAATCCAATTACGCAATTTAATTACCTAAAGTGCATTACATTATTAATCGACTAAATCAATATTTCTGAAACACTAAATTAGTCTTATTAATCATATTCAATTCATTATCACATGTCAAACACACATAATGAAAAATCAAACCCATTAACATGCTTCTAAGTCTCGGCCAAGGAAGGTTATTTTGTCCGATTTGAATTCAATCCGATTAATTACACAATCGACAACGTATTAACTTCCCGAATGATTTCATACACATCCAATGTTCATAAAATCAAAATTTACCAAGACATTCAAGGGCATATCACATTCGGCCAACATATAGAATTTAGGGTTTATGTTCAATTCAAAGTACAATCCAATTGACCTCAAATTAACATCATCCTACATGATTTTAACTCATCCAATGAATCAAAATCAAAAATTCCAAGGATTCAAAATCCATTAAACATTCGGCCAAGGCAATAAGTTTGGGGAAAATAATTCCAAATCATTTTTCATCAAATTAGTCCAACCAAAATGAATTTAAACATGTTATAAGCATACTCAAACATTCAATTCATTCAAATCATGCTCAAAACAAGATTACCCAAATTTTAAGCCCTACAAATTTCATGCTTGCAACATAAGCTCTTGATGCCATTGTTGGTTTTATATAAGGTCCCAAGATCAAATCAAGACATGAAATTATGTGTGAACACATCAACGGAGGTAGCGGAATACTCACATTGATCGGTTGAGTCGATTTGGAGACGAATGAAGGCCAAAAACGTACTGCCTTTCACGCCCACTGCATGCAGTCCACTGCCCTGCAAAACAGAAATTTGAGTGAAGAAACGGAGCTCCAATCTTCGTCGGATGGATCCCGTCTCATGGGGAAACCTCCCTACCACCTTCGCAAGACTTGTAAGTGTGCTAGCACTTGATTTCTCACCATGAGAAACCACTATTGCTTCCCTTTAGCTCACGCCCAAACTGGTTCCAAACCAGTGAACACTTTGCTCAAATGGGCGTGAGAGAGGAGAGAAATTTGAGAGAGAAGAAGTTGTGTTATGTTAATTAAAATGATTTACCAAAAATCAATTTATATTTATGCCATAATTTATTAAATTAATAATAAATTTATGACACAACACATGCAATGGCTTAGAGTGTCAAACACTCAATTTCCATGCAATAACATTGAGTGCATTGTACACTATCTACATGCAATAACATTGAGTGTATTATACACTATCTACATGCAATGCATTAGAATGACATGTGTCATGTGGGCCCCACACGTTTCCAAATGAAAGTGGGCCCACGTGCACTCACGCGTTCGGGTTCGATATTTCCGAAATACCGAGTTTACGTCGCGACGTTAATTCAATCGAATTTAAATAAATAATTGCGCCTGGCGAATTTATTATTTACGTCGCTAACGAATTAATTCTAAATTAACTCGTTTGCCCGAATTAAAATCTAATTTTAATTCCGCGTCGAAATCTAATTTCGTTTAATATATCGAATATATTAATTCATCGATTAATTCCGAATTAATCGTTATCTCTCTCTAGACGATATTTTATCCCGGATAAAATATCTCCGTAATTAATCCTAGATTAATTTTCTCTCTCTTCTACATAATCCCAGATTATTCAAGAGTGCGAGTTGTGCGTCATCGGTGGATTATCGGGAAGCGACCCATGAGATCCCCGGATAATCTGGCAGTAAATACGGTCGTCGGAGTATCCGAATCACGTACGTACCAAGTACTACGTTCTACCGATTTACGAGACAAGGTCGACTCCTAGCAAAGCACCAAGTCTACCCAATTCTCCGGACATATCCATTTAAGAATATTAAGATCTGTATCAAGCGTAGTATACAAATGTATTGTGCATATCGGTCCAGTATCGGATAGTCACGTGCTAGGCCTGGGGCTGGATATGTGTCTGCCCCGTACGAAGCACATGTCGGATGTCTGGTAACTAGTCTCTATAATCGGATATACATGACCTTGTCATAATATCCCGATGGCCGCGCAGCACTTAAGAGCACTAATACCGTATCCTGCGTGACATCATCTCCAATATGACTGAAGTGATACTTCCGTCTTGACATCACACCCAATACTCTACGACTCTCTGATAAACCCAGAAGTGGTGTACTCAGAACCCGTTTAAAGTCCCCTACCACCAAGACCAAAGTTTATCGATTATCGTAAGTATTAGCGATGTAAGTCTCAGGTTAAGACCATACACACCTACCTTGATTTCGGCCTCCCATAGACACATAGTCATAATACCAATGGGATTCCGAGGGGTCTATCCAGAGCGAAGCTGTTCCCGTACCGTCGGTGAAACACGACCTCCTATCACACTTGCATAAGTATCCAATACTTATATATATGAGAACTATGCCGTTGTGCCCTCACAAACGCGCACAAGTGCAATACTAGCCTATTCCGCATTATCGATGTCCCGTCTCGATAATACTACGGCTAGGGATATTTAATGATTAAACCTTCGGGGACTGATACTGTCTCATATCATTCTCAGTCCAGGTACTAATCATAGGGACCTCTCTTCATTTATATATCTATGGTGATCTGATCACAAATGATGAGAGTGCAATTTCTTTGTCACATAGTTAATTTGCTACAACAACACAATGATTTGTGCAAATAGTGACGCTATGGGTCATAATGTCCAACATCGTAAGCACTTGATTATGGTTCTTAGCAGTGAAAACCTGAGTAGTTAGCAAAGTGACTAGTTGAAGAAATTGCAGGTCGGTGAATGACCGTTTCCTTAGATGTCTATCTTGATTTGCTTATTTTATGATGTGTGGTATGGTTGAAAATGAAAGAAAAAGTCTCTAAAGAAAAGAATTGAACCACTTATAACCGATAAGCGTGAAGCTACCCATGGGCGAGTATTAGGACCACCATGAGGAGAAATGCTACCTTAAAGGGTAGGTGTGTTGAAAAAAAAAAGAAAAAAAAAGAAAAAAAAGGAAAAGAGAGAAAAAGAGAAAAAAAGAAAAAATGAAGTTCAAAATGAAAAGAAAAAAAAGAGAGACAAAGGAAGAGAAAGAAAACCATGCCACATTGAGCACAGAAAAGCAACTGCATGCATAATTGAGACATCTAGGTTGGTTTGACCCATCGATCCCGATTTTTGAAACGAAATCATTGAGTTAGCTTACCTAGGGATGAATCCGCAAAGGAACCTTTGCACACACACACTTTGAGTCTGGCTTAGATCATTTATTCAAAGACTTGGATTTGAGTTGCGTTGAATGTTTTGAAGGTTCTCTGGTTTCAATACTGAGCATTCTTTGAGGGCAATAATATGTGTAACTATTGAGACTATTTCGTAGCATGTGATATAGTATGATATGGAAGGCCCCACCATGTGGTTCACCTTGACCTAGTGTAATCAGCGAAAAGCAGAAAGCTAAATCAAAGACTGGGGGCGACGAGTCTACCACATCGTAAATCAAGGACGTAACAAGATATTGAGTCATGAGACTAGAGAGAAGACTGAGCAATCACCTGGAGAACTGGCGGAAGACCTAACCCAATGAAATAGGAAATTCATTCATGCATGCATGCATACACGTAACGTATTTGCATTCTTTTTGTGTTTGTTTCGTTTTGTATTCACAGGTTTCAAAGAAGAAAAAGAGAAAGCGGCAAAGACAAGCCAACCAGAATCAGCAACATATGAGTAATAGTTTTGGGGATGAGTCCCAGGGTTGAGGCCCATATCAGTATCAGTTTTAGGGCGAGCCCACGTCAGTATCAATTTTGGGGCAAGGCCCACATCAGTTTCAGTCTGTGGGCAAGGCCCACATCAATTTCAGTCTGGGGGCGAGGCCCACATCAGTATCAGTTTGGGGCGAGGCCCACATCAGTATCAACTCAGGGTCGAGACCCACATTATCAGCAGCATCGGGAATGAATCCCAGGGTTGAGACCCACATTGTCAGCAGCATCGGGAATGAATCCCAGGGCCGAGGCCCACGTCTTCAGAATTTGGAATGAATCCCATGGCCGAGGCCCACGTCTTCAGAATTTGGAATAAATCCCAGGGCCGAGGCCCATGTCGTCAGAATTTGGAATGAATCCCAGGGCCGAGGCCCACATCAGCATCATTATCAGTCTTGCCGGGTATGGCACTTTGGGGGCGAGACCCACATCTTTATCAGTATGAGTCTTGCCGGGTATGGCATTCTGGGGGCGAGGCCCACATTACATCAGTATCAGCATTGCCGGGTATGGGATTCTGGGGGCGAGACCCACATTACATCAGATCAGTTCTGCCAGATATAGCATTCTGGGGGCGAGGCCCACATAGCATCAGATCAATTTCTGCCGGGTATGGCATTCTGGGGGCGAGGCCCAAATTACATAAGATCAGTTTCTGTCGGGTATGGTATTCTGGGGGCGAGGCCCACATTACATCATATCAGTTTAGTCCGGGAATGGACACGCCGAGAATGGCATGCCGGGAATGGCACTCCGAGAATGGAGATATAGTCCGGGAATGGACACTCCGAGAATGGCACGCCGGGAATGGCACTCCGAGAATGGAGATATAGTCCGAGAATGGACAGTCCGGGAATAGACAGCTCGGGAATGAGCACGCCGGGAATGGCACGCCGAGAATGGCACTCCGAGAATTGAGATATAGTCCGGGAATGGACAGCTCAAGAATGAGAACGCCGAGAATGGCACGCCGGGAATGGCACTCCTAGAATGGCACGCCGGGTATGGCACTCTGGGGGCGAGGCCCACATCATTATCAGCATCAATTTTTCCGGGTATGTCACTCCGGGTATTGAGACATCAGTATCAGATCAGCCAGGTACGGCACTCCGGGTATGGAGATATCAGATTAGTTTTGCCAGGTATGGCACTCCGGGTATAGAGATATCACAGCTGTGATACCCTAGGTACGGGGTTAGCATTCAGACATTTGTGGCACTCTAGGTACGGAGGCGTCACTGCGATACCCTAGGTACGGGGTTAGCATTCAGACATTTGTGGCTCTCTAGGTATGGAGACGTCACCGCGGACACCCTAGGTACGGGGTTAGCATTCAGACATTTGTGGCACTCTAGGTACAGAGGCATCACTGCGACACCCTAGGTACGGGGTTAGCACTCAGACATTTGTGGCTCTCTAGGTATGGAGACGTCACCGCGACACCCTAGGTACGGGATTAGCACTCAGACATTTGTGGCTCTCTAGGTACGGAGACGTCACCGCGACACCCTAGGTACGGGGTTAGCACTCAGACATTTGTGGCTCTCTAGGTACGGAGACGTCACCGTGACACCCTAGGTACGGGGTTAGCACTCAGACATTTGTGGCTCTCTAGGTACGGAGACGTCACCGCGATAGGTATGGGGTTAGCATTCAGACATTTGTGGCTCTCTAGGTACGGAGACATCACTACGACACCCTAGGTACGGGGTTAGTATTCAAACCACAGCGACGCCCTAGGTACGGGGTTAGCATGCCAGGTACGGCATGTGGACTATTCAGACATTTGTGGCTCTCTAGGTACGGAGACGTCACTGCGACACCCTAGGTACGGGGTTAGCATTCAGACCACAGCGACGCCCTAGGTACGGGGTTAGTATTCAAACCACAGCGACGCCCTAGGTACGGGGTTAGCATTCAGACATTTGTGGCTCTCTAGGTACGGAGACGTCACTGCGACACCCTAGGTACGAGGTTAGCATTCAGACCACAGCGACGCCCTAGGTACGGGGTTAGCACGCCAGGTACGGCATGTGGACTATTCAAACATTTGTGGCTCTCTAGGTACGGAGACGTCACTGCGGACACCCTAGGTACGGGGTTAACATCTAGACAACTGACATCATCACTGCGGCACTCTAGGTACGGAGACGCAACCGCGACGCCCTAGGTACGGGGTTTAGCATTATCAACTCAGCACAGCAGGCAGACCAGGTGACAGCTGGCGAGCCAGGTAAGTAAAAATGCATTGCACATACTTTGATAGGATTGTAATTGTCACACAATGCACAAGTCCCATCAAAATAGGGCGACTGTAGGCACTTCATTTTTGCATATCAGCCCGATGATGAGTCTCGTATGGGGACACTACCTCTTTAGTTGTGAAAGCCGCGGGAAACGGACGTTGGAAGGGTAAAGTTGGAAAATTGAATTTTTGTTGGATTTAACCTCGTTGTTTGGCTTCGGGTTGCTTGTTGGACCTCTGTTTTAAAACACACCAAACCCATTAAATCACATCTCACAAATTAAATAATTAAAACACATCTCACAAATTAAATATTAAAACAAAATTAAATTAAATTAAAACACATTTCACAAATTAAATCACCTTCCTAAATTAAATTAAACCCCTTTCCTAAAATACATAAATCACATTCCTAATTTAATTAAATCACCTACCAATTTAAATAAATCATATCATTAACTAAAAAGAATAAATCAAATCACTTCCCTTAATTAAAAGATTTTCTCTATCACATACTAAATTAAAAATATCTCATAATTAATACACAAATTTGATTCCTTCCCCAACAAGGTAAAACCCATCCCATTGCCTATAAAAATAACCCCTCTCCACACAAACCAAACCCTGACTGGCTGGCTCATTCTCACGAAATCAACCCTAAAATTCAGAGCTCATACACACAAGATTGACACGCCAAAGCAACCTGCCCCACTCTTCACGCTAAACTTGTTGCTGCCTCTTCATCAAACACACACACCCTCAAAGTCACGCCCAGCCTCATCGCACACGGACCCCCTCACCAACTGACTCATGTAAGCCACCTATCCTCACACCTTTAACCAAGCCCCAACCCACGCTTCAATCCCCTGACCTACATACTCCACTCACGCTGAAACCTTATTCAAACAGCAGCCACCTAGCCCCCACACACATTAACCTCAGCTCACGCACCATAAGCCCTCACACACTGCCAGCCACGTTAATCAGCATCACACAACCACACCTTCACTCTCATCAACACACCAAAACAAGCCCAGAACAATCCAAAAACTACCCCCGAAACTGAACGTATTTAGTCCCCAAAACTGCCGCAGAATTAGTCCCTGAATTACCTCACAAACTGCCGCATAAAATCCCTCTCTGCACGCCCAAATCAGTCCCCAAAAACCTGCCATAAATAGTAACGAAAATTGCCCCCAAACCCTTCGAAAACTTCCCCCAAACCAGTCCAAATAATCCTCAAAACAGTCCCCTAATTACCAAAAACAGTGACCCAAAATTACAACAAAAACAGCAGCGAAACGGAGTGAAAACAGCGGCCTCCAAACAGCGAAACAACGAGGAAAAAGTTGGATTAGTGAACCAAAAGAGTTGCGGATCATTCACCCTTCCAACGGACGTGTAACGCCCTTTCTTAGACGACAAAAGAGGTTAGACCTGAGGGCACCTTTCTACTTATCTTCTTTATTTTTGTTTTATTTATTTTGATATATAATTGCATGAGAGTCGTTTGAAGCATGATGTGATTGTTGGATGAGCGGGATATGTGTTCTCTTTTGTGGTATATCAGATGGAAACCCGGACGTAAATTCCATAGCCGATTCCGAATGGACGGTAGTATGGTCTGCAATCGGGATACAACGTCACGTACCACTTAAGATGCACGTATCTCGTCTCATCCAAATTTATATTTGAGCATGTCATAGTTCTAGGCCGTTTATTTATTATTATAAGCATGAGTTAATTTAGTCTTGTTATTTAATTTTCAAATAATGATTGTGTTATTTAGGCATGTTGTTTCTTCATTCTTTATGCATGATGTTTCGTTTAGTTTATGTTTATGTTTAATTAGTTATTTTTTGCTTTGGTTTAATGGTTCAATATGCTCGTTGTGTTATATTGCGTGGAGTTATTTGGATGAAAGCATGTTAGATCTAAGTACCCTTGAGCATGAATGTTGAATAGATTCGGTTAGTTTATTGCACAAATCATATCATCACAAGTGACATAAGTAAGGGACCATTCTGAACCCAACGGTTTGAGGTCTTCCCTTGCGAGGGGTGAGTGTGGCCTTAAATCTTTGTCCCGGTTCACACCGGGTGGCGACTCCATGTTATTCGTACTCCCAACTAGGCCGCGAGCCTAGAACAGCGTCGCCCAAGTTCTGTTGTCTACAATAAGGTTCAATTAAAATATGTTTGACAGAATTTCATCTTAGATATGAATGGGAAAGAAACCGGGTTTCACATTCCTGATAATTTGGGTATGCTAGGTATACGTTTGGATGATACCAAACTAAAACCCAAATTGGATAAGTGCCAATTGTAGGTTATCCTAGGGATACCATAAGTATAGTACTTATACATCTCACAAGAGAACAATTAGATTGTTGCTCACCATGCGGTTTTCCTAAGAGGAATACCGATATGCAGTGTTAAGTGGGAGGATAGTAAAACTCGATGAAAATCGGAGTAATACTATTTAAGGCACCAAATCCTAATGGAACACAGATAGTTCATCAAGGATGAAACTATAACATTAATCTTCAAATACACAAAACCTCGTATGTCGGAGAGAGTCAGAAAACAACCTGGGGTATGGGTTTCTGATCTCACCTCATAAAGATGTCAATCTTTTGAGGAATACCAACTGACTATGTATGAGGAAGTGATACAAGGTATCGACTCCCTATTATGGCAAAGTGCCATAAAGTCCGAAGTGGATTCCATGTATACCAACTATGTTTAGACACTAGTTGATGTACCGCAAGGCATTGTGCCTATTGGTACTATATAAGTCTTCAAGGAAGACGTACATGGAAGGCAATATACCAACGCGTAAAGCTAGGATTTTAGCGGAAAGGGATCGTTATCAACATTGTGTTGATTTCGATTCAACCTTTTAATTGTGGCCACGGTAAATCCATTTAGATAATGCTTGCTAAAGTTGCATGCTTCATTTATGAAACATTTTGGTAGCTGGAACGGGAAAATCACTTTCCCGAAAAGGAAACCTTTTGGAGGATGTTTATAACATCCTGACGATTTTTTCGTACCATAACTAGCAAACAAGGTTTGCAGGTTAATCGATCCATGTTTGGATTGAAACAAGCATAGGTTCTTGGAATTATCGTTTTGATGTAATCATAATGTTTTATGATTTAATCAAAACGAAATGATTCTTGTGTATATAAGAGGGTTAGTGGGAGCGCACTGACAGTGGATGTCCTATAAATAATGATAATATGTCTTTTCTTGGAAACAATATTCCCATAAAATAATCGACGAAAGCTTCGTTTTCATAGAACTCTCCGAGAACTCGTACATTGAAAAATATACGGGACCTGGTGTCTAATATGCTTTGATCATAAATAGTCACAAACAGGCTAATCCGAGTTATAGTCACTGGACTATGGAGAAGGATAACTTGAAGTGACTGGGATCACTGCTACAAGTTTCCTAACCGATAAAACGGTACTATACAGTTTGAATAACGGTACAGTGAGCTGGAAATCTTCCAAGCAAGATACTGTTACCGAATAAATAACAAATGTGGGTTATTGCAACAGCTAAGGCGGCAATAGAAGCCTTCCGGATCGATAATAAATCTAATTAGATTAGATATAATTCTGTTAGCAGCTGAGCTAGGCTGCAGCACAGGCTAAAGAATTAACGGTCTCATCACCGATCCAGATATATACTTCGATAATCATCTGGTTCCTTCGGATCATACATCATGGCGATAAGATGATCGTAGAAATCGCGTCAGAAGATAATCATGAAAATCCACTGACAAAAACCTTTTCTCAGCAATTTGAGCGAACCGTACATAGTTCAGGTGGTAGACACTCGAGTGACTGGCTATAGGCCAAGTGGGAGATTGTTGGACAATTATGACACATAACGTCACTATTTGTACAGATCACGTGTTGTTGTACAAATTAACTATGTGACAAAGGAGATTGCACTCTTATTATTTATGATTAGATCACCTAGATGTATAAATGATGAGAGGTCCCTATGATTAGTGCCTGGATTGAGAATGATATGAGACAGTATCAATCCATGAAGGCAGAATCATTAAATATCCCTAGTCAGAGTATTATCGAGATTGGACATTGATAAATGCGTAAAAGACTAGTATTACACTTGTGCGTGTTGTGAGGGCACAACGGCATAGTTCTCATATATTTGGGTATAGGATACTCATGCAAGTGTAATAGGAGGTTATGTTTTACCGATGGTACGGGAAACAGAGTCGCTCTGGATAGACCCCTTCGGAATTCCATTGGTAGTACAATTATGTGTCTATGGAAGTCCGAAATCAGGGTAGGTGTATTTAGTCTTAACCTGAGACTTGCACCGCTAATGCATACGACAATCAATATACTTTAGTTGTGGTCATCCCGGGCTTTAACAGGTTCTGTGTACCCCAATTCTGGGTATATCGAGAATCGTAGTGTGTTGGGTGTGATGTCAAGACGAAAGTATTACTCCAGTCATATGGAGATGATGGTCACGTAGGATACGGAACTAATACACTTTAGTACTGCATTCATCGGGATAAAATGACAAGGTCATGTTTATCCGATATAGAGACTAGTTACCAGACATCTGATATGTGCTTCGTACGGGGCAGACACAATTCCAGACCCAGGCCTCGCACGTGATCATCCGATACTGGATCGACATACACGATACTAGGTATACTACGCTTGATATAGATCGCTTATTCATGTAAGCATGTTTCTGGAGAATTGGGTAGGCATGGCGCTTTGCTAGAAGCCAACCTTGTCTTGTGAATCGGTGTAAACGTATTACAAGGTACTTACGTGTTCGGATAGTCCGACGACCCATTTTACTGCCAACATATCCGGGGATCTCATGGGTCGCTTCTCGAAGATTCACTGATGTATGACTCGCACTTTAATTAATCTTGGATTATTTTAAGAGAGAAAATTAATCTGGGATTAATTGCGGACATATTTTATCTGGGATAAAATATCAATTAAAGAGAGAATGATTAATTTGGAATTAATCGATAAAATAATATATTTGATATATTATACGAAATTGTATTTTGACGCGGAATTAAAATTAGATTTTAATTCGGGCAAACGAATTAATTTAGAATTAATTTGTTAGCGATGTGAATAGTGATTTCGCTAGGCGTAATCGTTTAATTGCGTCGCAACGAAAATTTGTTAATTTGGAATTAGTGAGCCCGGGATTATTTGCTAGCACATTCGCATTTTGAATTCGAGTGTGGCACGCAAGTCAAATCAAACGTCAAATCGCAAGTCACTTTGAGTGATGTGACATTTGATTGATTGATGTGAGTTGATGTGAGATGAAAGAAAGCATTAAATGCTTTGCTTTTTGAAAAAGTTTATGGTAAATGGTTTATTAAAATTTTGGAAATTAAATAAACCTCTTTACATTTTCTTTTTCCTATATCTCTCATAGTTCATGGTTTCACACGTTTTGGAGCCAAAATTATTCATCTTCTCTCTCGGTCGAATGGCCTTATCTCTTCTGTTTTTCTTCTGGTTTGACCGAAAATGGCAAGAAGAGATGTGATGATTTTTGTGGCAAACAACATCACAAGTGCTAGCACACCATTGGAGATATACCAAGGTGATAGGGAAGTGTTTTCATGAGCATGGAATCCACAAAAGCTTGGAGCTTCAAAGGACACCCATGGACGATTCTTGGAGGAGGAATACCACCCACACCATGCAGCCCAATACCGAGCTTCACCACACGCAAGGAGGGCATTTCGTTTTTCTTTGTTCTTCGTAGCATCATGACCGATCAATGTGAGTTTTCCGCACCTCCTATGATTGTATTTACACTTGTTTCATGCTTGTTAATGATCTTGGGAAGCTTAGAGTAGACCAACAATAATGTCGTAAACTAGCTTTAGGATCACTCCACAACTCTAAATGAGTCTTCGGAATAGACTTAGATGGAACTACATGAAGGATATATATTGATCTTTGTAATGCATATCCCCAGAATGAACTACGCAATGAACTATAACTAAACATATATCTTGTCATGGCTAGTAGGGTATAATTTCTTCTTTTTGTAACGCCATTTTGTTGTGGTGTTCCAGGTGTTATGAGCTGAGATACTATCCCATGCTAATATAAGAATTCCTCAAAATCTTTGTCAAAGTATTCTTCTTCAAGATCCGATCATAGAGTTTTGATCGTCTTATCTAATTGGTTCTCAACCTCAGCACGATACTCTTTGAACTTTTCAAATATATATGACTTATACTGCATTAGGTAAATATACCCATATCTAGAATAATTTTCAATAAATATGACAAAGTATTGATAACCATTTTGGGCTCTTACATTCATCGGTCCGTAAATGTCAGAATGTATTTGCTCAAGTGGTTGATTGACTCTTATACCATTTCCAGTAAAAGTTCTATTGGTAATTTTTCATTCTAGATAATAATTACAGACTGGAAAAGTTCCAAGCTTTAACTAATCTAAAGCTCATTATACTATCAAACTATATATCCGGTCAAGGCTAATATAACCAAGTCTAAGATGCCACAGATATGTGTCATCGTGAGAAATCCTTTGCTGTTTTGTATTATATTTTTCAACCTTGAACATTTCAAAATTGAGCAATGAATTATGTGTTAACGGCCTTAACACATATAAATTATTTTTTGAGTTTCCTATGCATATAGTTAATCCATTTCTACCAATAATAACCAAATTACTATTAGAAGAAACGGAAAAATTATCATCCAAAAGTTTAGAAACATAAATTAAATTCCTGCGAAAATCAGGAAAATATAATACACTTTTTCAAATTTAAATAACTGTTATTGAAAAAACTCAAACTTGAAACTCCTAATTCTCTTGCTGAAACGGCATCCTTTGTCCTGACCCTCTTGGTGTAGTCACCTTCAACAAGGTCCTTCCATGAATCAAGTAGCTACAAAGAAGAACAAACATGGTTAATAGCTGCAAAATCAACAATCTATGCGGGTTTATCATCCACCACTAATTGAAATTCAGTAACAAGTAAATCATATTTACTTGTACCCTTCATCCCTTTCAACTCAGCACGGTATTTAGGACATTTCCTTTTCCAATACCCATCATTATTGCAATAGAAACACTTTCCTTTGGGCTTGGCATCCTTGGAGCTTCTCTTTTTCTTCTTCATAGGCTTTGTCTTAGCCTTACCAGTGCCTTTCTTCTTGTTCTTGGCAGATTTAGAAGATTCGGTAATAGTTACCTCTCCAATGGGCTTACGAGGATCCACCAGCATGAACTCGTAATGGGTGAGCTCATTTAGCAGCTCAGTCAAAGTAAAAGATAACTTGTTCATAAAAGCTCCATGAGTTTCGACTTTCACACGTTTTATTTTTAGCTTGTTAAGCCAATAATTGTCATTTGGCAGGTACTAGTGCTATTACTACTCACCCCTTTTCAGGTTCTATAAATTCAGCTCGTCATTGCACTCATCTAGACATCCAGATTTGAGGAAAAAATGGAAGCAACTTCAAGAAGATGAGTTGTAAAGATCTATGTGTTTTGCGGTACTAGTGTTAGTTCTAAACCAGAGTTCGTTGAGGCAGCACAAGAATTGAGTAGAGTCATATCTGAAAGGAACATACACTAAGTATAGGGTGGTGGCAATCTGGACTAATGGGGTACGTTGTTAGACATTATGTCCCATAGCGTCACTGTTTGTAAATGATATTGTATTATTGTACAAAATTAACTATGTGATAATGAAATTGCCTTTTGCCGTTTTGTAATTTTATTTACTTTGATATATAAATGGCGAAAGTCCATATGATTAGTACTGGATTGAGATGATATGAGACAGTATCAATCCATAAAGGTTTAATCATTAAATATCCCTAGCCGTAGTATTATCGAGACTGGACATCGATAATGCGGAATAGGCTAGTATTGCGCTTGTGCACGTTGTGAGGGCACAACGGCATAGTTCTCATATATTTAAGTATTGGATACTTATGCAAGTGCGATAGGAGGTTGTGTTTTACCGATGGTGCGGAAAACAGCTTCGCTCTGGATAGACCCGACCCCGCGAATCCCATTGGTAGTATGTCTATGTGTCTATGGGAGGCCGCATCAGGGTAGGTGTATATGGTCTTAACCTGAGACTTACATCGCTAGTACTTGCGACAATCGGTAAACTTTGGTTTTGGTGGTTGGGGACCTTAACCGGTTCTGTGTACACCTCTTCTGGGTTTTTATCGAGAAGCGTAGTGTACTGGATGTGATGTCAAGATGGAAGTATCGCTTCAGACATATGGAGGTGATGATCACGCAGGGCACAGAACTAGTACTCTATAAAAGGTTGCAACCGTCGGGACAATATGACCAGGTCAGGATTGTCCGATTTAAAGAGACTAGTTGCTTGATGTCCGATATATGTTTCGTACGGGGCAGACACATCTCCAGCCCTAGGCCTAGCATGTGATCATCCGATACTGGATCGATGTACGCAATACTACGGTATACTACGCTTGATATAGATCTTATATTCCTATAAGAATATTTCTGGAGAATTGGGTAGGCATGGCGCTTTGCTAGAAGCCAACCTTGTCTTGTGAATCGGTAAAGACGTAGTACGAGGTACGTACGTGTTCGGATTATCCGACGACCGTATTTACTGCCAAAATATCCGGAGGTCTCTTGGGTCGCTTCCCGAAGATTCACCTATGATATTTGATTCGAATTAATTAATCTTGGATTAATTCGGAGAAACTTTATCTTGGATAAAGTGCCTTATTTAGAGAGAGAGAATGATTAATTTGGAATTAATCAGTAAGATTATTATATTCGATATAATAATTGAAATTCGATTTCGACGCGAAATTAAAATTAGATTTTAATTCGGGCATACGAGTTAATTTAGAAATAATTCGTTAGCGACGTAAATAATAATTTCGCTAGGCGCGGTTATTTATTTAAATTCGATTGAATTAACGTCGCGACGTAAGTTCGGTATTTCGGAAATATCGAACCCGAACGCGTGAGTGGACGTGGGCCCACTTTCATTTGGAAACGTGTGGGGCCCACATGACACTTGTCATTATATGCATTATTTTATTGATAAGGCATTGCATGTTAATAGTGTACAAAACACTCTAAGGCATTGCATGGTGATAGTGTGCATTACACTCAAAGGTTTTGCATGGAGTTTGAGTGTTTGACACTCTAAGCCATTGCATGGTTTATGTCATAGATTTATTATTAATTTAATAAAATTATGACATAAATATAAATTGATTTTTGGTAAAACAAAATCAATTAAGACTTTACACAAAATCTCTCTTCTCTCTCAAATTGCCGTGAACTCCATTGACAAGGGCAAGGAAGATTTGATCTTCTATTCTCCATTTTTGCTAGCACAAGCAAGGGATCAAAAGAGGTGATAGGGAAACCATCAAAGAGCTTGGAATACAAAAGCTTGGAGCTTCAAGTCTTCTTCCTCCTCTTGGCCGAATCTTCCATAACTTGGAGCTTCTACCATTTGATCATCTTCTTCATCACAAGATATTGTAAGTATGATTCCGCCATACTTCATGTTTATATATATATTCTTATAGTATTTCACATGCTTAATCTTTGTTTGGGACATATTATAGAAACCAACAATGGTATCATTGAGCTAGGTTAAGCATGAAACTTTAGGTTAAAATTTGATAAAATTGGTTGAAGCATGTTCTTGTGAAATTTGATGAATAAGTATGCTTGCATGTATATAGAATGATGTTATATGAAATCAATTTTATGAAAAATGCATTGGATGATTTTTCCCCAAAATTTTAACCTTGGCCGAATGGTGTGATAAAATTGGTTAAAGCATGTTCTTGTGAAATTTGATGAATAAGTATGCTTGCATGTATATAGAATGATGATACATGGAATCAATTTTATGAAAAATCCATTGGATGATTTTTCCCCAAAATTTTGACCTTGGCCGAATGATATGGTGAAATTGATTGAAGCATGTTCTTGTGAAATTTGATTAATAAGAATGCTTACATGTATATAGAATGATGATACATGGAATCAATTTTATGAAAAATGCATTGGATGAATTTTTCCCCAAATTCATGCCTTGGCCGAATGTGTTGCTACTTGGAGTGGATTGAAATTTTTTGTGTTTAAGATCATTGGATGACTTAGAACGTGTACGGGACGTAGATTAATAATTCAATCGGATTGAAAAACAAATCGACACAAAAAAAACTCACCTTGGCCGAATACATAGGACATGTAAAGGAGTTGATTTTTGTTAAAATTCATGTTGGACATTTATTTTGAAAAATTGATGATTAATAAATTAAATGGGTATTTTTGAAATATTTGGTTTATACATTAATCTTGGTATTACACTTTAATTAATTGGACTTTAATGTTTGGAATATTAAACATTAATTAATGGGCTTTAATAATTTAATTAGGCCTTATGGGCTTAAAATTGGTTTTATGGCCTTAAGGGTGATTCCTTATTTGGGCTTGGTAATTAGGTTTGACCCACATTGACCAAAGCCCAAGCCTTAATAAATCAATTAAGTCCATTTGACTTGAATTAAATTCAACATTGGATGTTAGTTGGGCTTTGAGCCCAATAAGATTAGATTTAGAATCTAAGTCTTTAAAGTACATTAAAAGTGTAACATTTAATTTGGAATTAAATAATTGAATTAGTATTGAATACGAATTAAATTAGATTTAATAAGTAGTTCGATATAATTCGCGAATTCGTACCTTATGTACTTATTCTCAATCGAGTTGGACTCGCGCAAAATCAAACCGTTGTTTGAACATTGGATGATCACTTTAACAAAGACTAATTAATTGGATTAGATTGGTTGTAGAAGCATGTCTGTTTGAATATATATGTATGTGATGAATGAATAGTGTATATCGGATGGATATTAGAAGGGAAGGGTAATTTTAGAAATTATTGTAAATTGGAATTTATAAATTGGACCTGCGTGTCCAGCCTTATCTCTTTTCTCTCTTTGTATTCTCTTCTCACCTAATTCCCCTCAATGTAAATGAGGTTTTCTTATTGTATTATGTAATTGGGTAGAAGTAGAATAGTGCTAGCGGGGAAGGAAAGGGAGTGATTGTTCTAGGAACAAGTTGTTTATATATCCATCCGCATATCACTATTATTTTACTTTACGCGCTTTATGATGTTTTAGAAGCATGCTTAAGGGTGTATGATGATGAGACCTAACAAAGATAAATAAATTGGTTGCCAATTACGCGAAAATCCCTCAATTTATATTAAGCGAATATCCTTCCATTGAATGATTCTTGTTTAAGATCCGAAGTTGCATTGGTTTGTTTTTGACCAAAGTCAAGACCTTTGTCAATCAAGGATGTACTTGAATCATGAGAGTTTTGTTGCATATCGGTGTCTTGTCCAAATCGTGATTTTTATTGGCCAAAGTCAAGATCACTTTTTGTCCAACGACATTGATTACGAAACTTTCCTCGTCAATGGGTCCCGCTTAACTGGAATCACTAGGTTTGTTTTTGGCCAAAGCCAAGGCCTAGATGATTCGGAGGATAGGGTTAGGAAAATGTAATGGTTACATTGGCATTATACATATGTTTCGGACTTGGATGTCCACCTAACCGGATCTAGGAATTGGATGAGATCCAATTGATCATGGAGATCTACCTAAGTTAAATAGCATACAATTTTTATTGGCCAAAGTCAAGGTTGTGTGTTATTTAACGGGATCCTAGCCCAAGGAAATTCGATTTCCCGAGTTCTCTACAGAGGGTTAGAAACTTGAAGAAAATAGTGGGAGGCTATTATTGAATTTGCAATCTCGTTCAGATAATTAGCCTTACTCGTCTTTCAAAATTATTTCGTCAATATTTTAAATATTAGTTGGACTAATATATTGTTATTTTACTTGTAACAGTTTGACTGTACCCATAACATCGTTGACTTTATAGTTGGACTATAGTTGTCAAGATGACTGGCAAAGGTAATATCCGCGACATAATCATGGGCGATAATGTCTTCAAAGGGACAAACTTTGCCGACTGGGAAATGAACCTCAAGATAGTGCTTGGGGCTGAGAGGGTACTGTATACTATTCAGAGGCCTCTCCCGCCTAACCCACTGAGCCACTGGAGCTAGAGTTATGGAAGACTCATAGTGACGATTGTGACCAAGCTCAGTCAGTTATGCTAGCTGCAATGACCCAGCTTTAAGACGCCAAAACAGGGACTTGGATCCCTATAACATGATGGCAAGATTGCGTGATCTTCACCGCACTAACAAGGGGATGAAGAGGTACGAGCTAGTAAGGAAACTCTTCCGCTCCCGGATGACAGATGGCGCATCAGTTGAGGCCCACGGGACTCAAATGATCGCTGACATAGATGAGTTAGCCAATATGGGCATTGTCTTGGAGGCAGAGCTGACGATTGATATGATATTACAATCGCTGCCCGATACTTGGAAACAAATCATCGTCAACTATAAGTTGATGGATACTGACGACACTCTCGGAGAGTTGTTGTCCGTGCTGAAGGAGTCCGAAAGGGAACTCCTAAAGGGGAGCAAGCGCGAGGCGCATTATGCATCGACCTCTCATGCGCCAAAGGCTAGGCCCATGGCAATTGGAGGTGCGAGGAAGAGGAAGTTCAAAAAGAAGGGCAAAGGCAAGTTGACAGTGGCTTCTAGGAAGCCAAAGGACAAATCTCGCGACATCTGCCTTAACTGCGGCAAGAGGGGTCACTGGAAACGTGACTGCCAAATAAGCATTGTGCAGAAGGAGGATAGCAAGGGTGGCAAGGCTACCGCCTCTGGTATGTTTGTTATTGAGATAAATATGAATACTTCTAGTTTTAAAAATTGGATTTTTGATTCTGGTTGTGGTGCTCATATTTGTACTGATGTGCAGGATCTGCATGATAGCAGGATGCTGGCGTCAGGGGAGATGGATCTACGGTCGGAAACGGAACACCAGTTGCTGTTTTGGCCGTAGGGACTTTTGTTTTAGAACTGCCCTCAGGGCATGTACTTAAACTTTTAAACTGTTATTTTGTACCTAGTTTAACTAGGAATATTATATCTGTATCCTTGTTAACCCAGCAGGGTTACACTTTTGTATTTAGAAACACTGGGTGTTTATATATAAAAATGATGCAGAAATTTGCACAGCTGTTGCAAATAACGGTCTTTATATTTTGAATATAAATGAATCTCCTAAAATGACAAACAAAAGGCTCAAAAGGAGTAATCTAAAAGATGAAGCTTATATGTGGCATTGTCGTCTAGGACACATTAACAAGACTCGCATATCCACACTTTCGAAGAGTGGGTACTTGGACGAATTTGATCTCAATTCATATGACGTCTGCGAATCTTGTCTTTTAGGCAAAATGCCTAAATCACCTTTTAGCGGTAAAGGTGAACGTACCACAGAACTGTTAGCTCTCGTTCATACTGACGTATGCGGGCCCATGTCTAGCCAGGCTAGAGGTGGATTTCACTACTTCGTAACCTTTACAGATGATGCATCTCGTTACGGTTATGTGTATCTTATGAGACACAAGTCGGAAACTTTTGAGAAATTCAAAGAGTTTCGACACGAAGTGGAGAAACAAACAGGGAAGAGTATTAAGACATTACGGTCAGACCGTGGTGGCGAATACTTAAGTTATGAGTTTCAAGATTACTTGAAAGAATATGGTATTCTTTCACAGTGGACTCCTCCTGGAACACCGCAATTAAACGGTGTGTCCGAACGGAGAAACCGCACCTTGTTGGACATGGTAAGGTCAATGATGAGTCGCACTGAGCTACCAATATCCTTCTGGGGATACGCATTAAACAGTGCTATACTTATTTTGAATAAAGTACCGTCGAAGTCTGTTGAACAGACTCCATATGAGATATGGACAGGAAGGAAACCGGGTTCTCTTTCCTGAAGATTTGGGGATGCTGGGCACATGTTAAACGTTTGGAAAGTACCAAACTTGAACCCAAAACTGATAAATGCCTTTTTGTAGGATATCCTAGGGAAACCAAGGATATTACTTCTATCACCCACAAGAGAACAAAGTATTTGTTGCTCTACAAGCATTTTTCTTGAGAAGGATTTTATAAATGCAGTGGTAAGTGGGAGGAAAGTAGAACTCGATGAAGATCGTAGTGATACTGTTCCTGGCAATGAATCAACGAAGGAACAAGAACAGACCGTCCAGGATGAGTCTGTACCACAAACTTCACATACACAAGGACCGCGTAGGTCGGAGAGAGTCAGAACAGTACCTGAGAGGTATGGGTTCCTGATCTCACCTCATGTAGATATTAATCTGATTGAGGATAATGAGCCGGCTACGTATGAGGAAGCGATACGAAATATCGATTCCGCTTTATGGCAAGAAGCCATGAAGTCCGAGATGGATTCCATGTACGCCAACCAAGTTTGGACACTGGTTGATGCACCAGAAGGCGTAAAGCCTATTGGATGCAGATGGATCTTCAAGAAGAAGACCGACATGGATGGCAACGTACAAACGTACAAAGCTAGGCTTGTAGCGAAGGGGTATCGTCAACAATACGGTATTGATTATGACGAGACCTTCTCACCCGTTGCCATGATTAAATCCATTCGGATAATGCTTGCAATAGCTGCATATTTCGACTTCGAGATATGGCAGATGGACGTTAAAACCGCTTTCCTTAACGGAAACCTTTTGGAGGATGTTTATATGCAACAGCCTGACGGTTTTATCGTGCCAAGACTTGCAAACAAGGTTTGTAAGTTAAATCGATCCATTTATGGATTGAAGCAAGCATCACGGTCATGGAATCAACGTTTTGATGAGATCATAAAAGAATATGATTTCGTGCAAAACGCGGATGACCCTTGTGTATACAAGAAGGTTAGTGGGAGAGCACTTACTTTTATCGTCCTTTATGTCGACGACGTATTGCTGATAGGCAATGACATTCCCATGCTAACGTCGGTGAAAGCTTGGCTTTCATTAAAATTCTCCATGAAAGATCTGGGAGAAGCAGCCTTTATTCTTGGAATAAAGATCTACCGGGATAGATCTAGAAAGCTGCTTCGACTCTCCCAGAGTACATACATTGATAAAGTGTTGAAGCGATTCAACATGGAACAATCCAAGAGGGGATTGGTTCCAATGGTACGTGGTACCTCTCTGTCTAAGGACATGTGTCCTAAGACTCAGGAAGAGAGAGACAACATGAGTCGGATACCGTTCGCCTCGGCAGTCGGATCGATCATGTATGCCATGATATGTACACGACCTGATGTCTCATATGCTTTGAGCATGTGTAGTCGCTATCAGCCGATCCAGGTGAAGGTCACTGATAGCAGTTAAGAATATCCTTAAATATCTTAAACGAACTAAGGATGCTTTCTTAATTTATGGAGGTGGAGAACTTGCGGTATCTGGGTATACCGATGCAAGTTTCCAAACCGACAAGGATGACTACAGGTCACAATCTGGGTACATTTTTTGTTTGAATAACGGAGCAGTGAGCTGGAAATCTTCCAAGCAAGATACTGTTTCCGATTCAACAACAGAAGCGGAGTACATCGCTGCATCTGAAGCAGCAAAGGAGGCAGTTTGGATCCGAAAGTTCCTAATCGGATTAGGAGTAGTTCCGTTAGCAGCAGAGCCCATTCCATTGTATTGTGACAATAACGGGGCTATAGCGCAGGCTAAGGAACCAAGGTCTCATCAACGGTCCAAGCATGTTCTTCGACGTTACCATCTGATTCGGGAGATTATACATCGTGGCGATGTAAAAGTCGAGAAGGTCACATCAGATGATAACATTGCAGACCCGCTGACGAAGGCTGTCATTCAGCAAGTTTTTGAACGACACATACATAGTTCGGGTATTAGATGCTTGAGTGACTGGCTATAGGCCAAGTGGGAGATTGTTAGACATTATGTCCCATAGTGTCACTGTTTGTAAATGATATTGTATTATTGTACAAAATTAACTATGTGATAATGAAATTGCCTTTTGCCGTTTTGTAATTTTATTTACTTTGATATATAAATGGCGAAAGTCCATATGATTAGTACTGGATTGAGATGATATGAGACAGTATCAATCCATAAAGGTTTAATCATTAAATATCCCTAGCCGTAGTATTATCGAGACTGGACATCGATAATGCGGAATAGGCTAGTATTGCGCTTGTGCACGTTGTGAGGGCACAACGGCATAGTTCTCATATATTTAAGTATTGGATACTTATGCAAGTGCGATAGGAGGTTGTGTTTTACCGATGGTGCGGAAAACACACTTCGCTCTGGATAGACCCCGCGGAATCCCATTGGTAGTATGTCTATGTGTCTATGGGAGGCCGCATCAGGGTAGGTGTATATGGTCTTAACCTGAGACTTACATCGCTAGTACTTGCGACAATCGGTAAACTTTGGTTTTGGTGGTTGGGGACCTTAACCGGTTCTGTGTACACCTCTTCTGGGTTTATCGAGAAGCGTAGTGTACTGGATGTGATGTCAAGATGGAAGTATCGCTTCAGACATATGGAGGTGATGATCACGCAGGGCACAGAACTAGTACTCTATAAAAGGTTGCAACCGTCGGGACAATATGACCAGGTCAGGATTGTCCGATTTAAAGAGACTAGTTGCTTGATGTCCGATATATGTTTCGTACGGGGCAGACACATCTCCAGCCCTAGGCCTAGCATGTGATCATCCGATACTGGATCGATGTACGCAATACTACGGTATACTACGCTTGATATAGATCTTATATTCCTATAAGAATATTTCTGGAGAATTGGGTAGGCATGGCGCTTTGCTAGAAGCCAACCTTGTCTTGTGAATCGGTAAAGACGTAGTACGAGGTACGTACGTGTTCGGATTATCCGACGACCGTATTTACTGCCAAAATATCCGGAGGTCTCTTGGGTCGCTTCCCGAAGATTCACCTATGATATTTGATTCGAATTAATTAATCTTGGATTAATTGGAGAAACTTTATCTTGGATAAAGTGCCTTATTTAGAGAGAGAGAACGATTAATTTGGAATAATCAGTAAGATTATTATATTCGATATAATAATTGAAATTCGATTTCGACGCGAAATTAAAATTAGATTTTAATTCGGGCATACGAGTTAATTTAGAAATAATTCGTTAGCGACGTAAATAATAATTTCGCTAGGCGCGGTTATTTATTTAAATTCGATTGAATTAACGTCGCGACGTAAGTTCGGTATTTCGGAAATATCGAACCCGAACGCGTGAGTGGATGTGGGCCCACTTTCATTTGGAAACGTGTGGGGCCCACATGACACTTGTCATTATATGCATTATTTTATTGATAAGGCATTGCATGTTAATAGTGTACAAAACACTCTAGGCATTGCATGGTGATAGTGTGCATTACACTCAAAGTTTTGCATGGAGTTTGAGTGTTTGACACTCTAAGCCATTGCATGGTTTATGTCATAGATTTATTATTAATTTAATAAAATTATGACATAAATATAAATTGATTTTTGGTAAAACAAAATCAATTAAGACTTTACACAAAATCTCTCTCTCTCTCTCAAATTGCCGTGAACTCCATTGACAAGGGCAAGGAAGATTTGATCTTCTATTCTCCATTTTTACTAGCACAAGCAAGGGATCAAAAGAGGTGATAGGGAAACCATCAAAGAGCTTGGAATACAAAAGCTTGGAGCTTCAAGTCTTCTTCCTCCTCTTGGCCGAATCTTCCATAACTTGGAGCTTCTACCATTTGATCATCTTCTTCATCACAAGATATTGTAAGTATGATTCCGCCATACTTCATGTTTATATATATATTCTTTATAGTATTTCACATGCTTAATCTTTGTTTGGGACATATTATAGAAACCAACATACTTTCAAGGGCTGTACAGGGAAGATGAAGTCAAGTCTTGGGAATCATCCCAAAACCCTTGGCAGATGAGAATGTGATTAGGACCATCAAACGGAGATGAATGCATCGTGTCAGGTTGTCCGATGACTTGTTGAAATGATTAACTGTGTTGAAGCTTTTATTGCTTTGTCAAGTGTCTTTGGTACAATGGAGGAAATTTTACAGTGCTAGAAATGGGTTCATTTCAAAACCGTAAAAGATATCCTCTTCACTGCCAGAAATGCCATGATTTAATTGACCAACTTTTGGCATTTGAACCATAAATTGACCCTATCATTTCCAAGATAAACTGATTTGATAATGATCGTGGTAAGAAGCGTCGGATAAATCTAGATCTTAACCTTTAATTTTCTTTTTTGATGTAGAATTCCAGCTAACCAGGTACTGTCTTCTAAACTCTTCTTCTACTTTTTAGACATTGGGGATAATATCTCAATTAAGTTTGGGGAGGGGAATAGTTACGCACAGGAATTCGAACGCCCCTCAAACGCAAAGTTTTTACCTTTGGGCATTAGAACGCTAAGACAAATGCAACGCGAACGCACGTCGCAAACTGGTTTTTTAGGTGTAACTTAAAACACTTGTAATTTTCTCGTTCCTTGGATAAATCTTGCGTTCTTTATATATACGCTGTCGTCTTCGAGTCTAATTTCCAATGAAACTAACCTCATGTCAATTAGAGCACTAATATTCTAGAATTTTCTAAAGAGTGAACATCACTTTGATATCTCCATATGATATTGTCAAAATACTTGTCCAATTGTTTCGAGATCTTCAAGACTTATTATAACTCAATTGAAGTTGTTTTACTACGGAAGTTTCCAACACAAATGGAATGAACAGGGTTTGTTATTTATTATTTATTATTCTCGGTGTTTTGATGCATATTTATTTGTCTGGCCAACAATAGAATAGTCTTGGTAAATCATTAAGAACTCGACGGAGGGAATTGGATTAAGCCTTGGGAATAATAGCACATGATATAGTTCTTTTTAAATAGATTTATATATATAACAGAAATATATCTACATGGCATGCGTTGCCAATTTTAGAACTTATTTTTAATGAATTTGGTTTAAATTAATTAACATAAACATATAGTAAATTGGTTTAGTTGAATATTTCTACCTCAAAAGAGGCTTATAGATAGTTAGTGTTCTAGGTCAATAATTTATAACAACCCAATCGAATAAAAAAATACATGAAGTCATTACGTTTATGCTTAAGTAAAGTTATAACCCTAAGTTCTTCTCGCATATAAAGTTTATCTCCAAAATTATTATTTGCTATTTATTTACTTTCAATTAATTTCATAATAAACATTCATTTTTCAACCAATAATTTAGTTTAAGTTAAATAGGTTAGTCTTGGTATAATATGAGAAATAGTAAGTCCATGTGGGTATGATATCTAACTAATAGTCACTATATTACTTGAACGATACGTGCGCTTGCGTGCGGTATAAAATTACGATCACTGACCAATTCCATGTATGACAAATTATTTTTCAACATCACATTTGTCACAATCCATTGAATTTTCTAAATGATGCAGTCTTTCCAATCTCGTGATAAGCAAGGTGTTAGTGGTCCCAAACTTACAATAATTCTACAATCAAGAAACAGCATGGATAATGTTTTGTGAACCAAGTTGAAGAGAAGTGTAGGCATGGTACAGAAGTGGACGACGCTGTCCGGGCTCGGAGCCCGGTCGGGAGTACGGAGTAGCCCACAGGGGACTAAACTGGAGAATAAATGGAGTCGCCACCCAGTGTGAGCTGGGAAATGATTTAAGGCCGCACTCACCCCTCGCAATGGAAGACCTCAAACCGTTGGGTTCGGAATGGTCCCTTACTTTTGCCAATTGTAATGAAAAGATTTACGCAATAGTATAACCAAGTCTTATGCTAAACATGCAAGATAATGTAAACAACCCACATCGCACACCCATAAACGTAAATAAATAAAAAGGAAGACAGATGCATAATTCCATAGACATATTAAACAATGAAGTGCAATAACGTAACTAACAACAGCTATAAAAGTATTAATAATAAAAGTGGATAATTAGATATGTAATGCAAACGGGATGACCAAAGAAGCAAACATGCATGAAATATGATGGAAGGAGGTCTGTTCACTGTATGTGCGTTCGTCCAGCGTTCGAAAACGCGTTCGAACGGGATAAGGTCTGATGCATGATAAAACAGAATGCATGCGCGTTCGAGTAGCGTTCGGAAATGCGTTAGAACGGAAATGAGACAGAATGTTCGCGTTCGTATACCGTTCGAAAATGCGTTCGAACGGGATAAGACCTGATGCATGATAAAATAGAATACATGTGCGTTGAGTAGCGTTCAGAAACACGTTCGAATGGAAATGAGACAGAATGTTCGCGTTCGTATAGCGTATGATAACGCGTTCAAACGAGGTTACCAAAGTGGTATTTAAAAATGACATAAATGTGTGAGTGAGTACTTCTCAAGCGGTACATGGAGTTGTATCTCAAGTACAGACCGCACAGCCGTCCATTCGGATTCGGCTACGGAATTTATGTCTGGGTTTCCATCGGATATACCGTAAAAGGCAACACTCAAGCACTAACGCAACATGAATGTAAAGTGAAGAATGAAAACATAACAACCAAAAGGGGTAAATTACAAGATCAACAGAAGAGGGCGCGACAAAACTATGGTAAATGTAGCCTTTGGGAATTTCCCACAAATATAGGACCTTTAATCCAATACGGTTAGCCCATGCGCACTAGATTATCAATGCATGGATAAACAAATAAACAATATGGGACCTCGTATGCCCGATTGAACGTATCTCACATTCAATCAAATATAATTCGTCTGGCGGGGTAAAACATCGTGGTAAAGGTATCCTTTAGGCATTTCTCTCGAATAGAGGACCTTTAATCCAACCTAGTTAGCCATGCGCATTAAATTAACAATGCATAAAAAATAACGTGTGGAAGGTAATAACGGAATAATAAAAGAGATGCGACCAAGGCCAACATCCATATGGGACCTCGTATGCCCGATTGAACATATTTCACATTCAATCGAGTGTACTTCGTCCGGCGCGGCAAAACATGTGGTAAAGTTAGCCTTTTGACTTTTCCATCAAATGGATGACCTTTAATCCCACGTGATTAGCTCATGCGCACTAGATTAACAATGCATAAATAAAGAAACAGCACATAGAAAATAAAAAGCGGAACAATAAACACAAAAAATGCCTAAGACATGATAAAGGAACATGTCCAGAATGCCCGCATTCGTGTAGCGTTCGGAAACGTGTTCGAACAGGGGCGAGGCAGAATACATGCGTTCGAGTAGCATTCGGGAACACGTTCGAATGGGAGGACGAAGCGGCATACATAATGTAATAAACACATGCGGGAACATTTCCCCAAGAAGTACTTGGATTTATATCCCAAGTACAGACCATACTACCGTCCATTCGGATTCGGCTACGAAATTTATGTCTAGGTTTCCATCCGATATACCGCGAGAGGCAACACTCAAGCGTTGACATAATGCAATCATGAAAATAGACGTGAAGTATGATAATGCATATGAAAACACATGAAAAGACAAACATGCAAAATAACAAAGAAGATAACAACACAAAATAAATACGGGAAAATAAAACGACAATAAACGTGAATTAAATGCGAAATGATAAGAAAGCTAACAATATGAAATAAATGTGCGGTAAATAAATAACGGAACGTGAAATGAAGATGTGACCAAGAGTTTGGTCATCTTCGATATAAGACTTCGCACACCCGGTTAGACATATTTCATGTCCAACCGAGCGTCCCGCATCCAAAACTACAAAATAAAAAGTAATAAAGGGTGCCATCAGGTCTTACATTTTAAGTTGCTTCTTGGAAGTGCGTTACGTCATCGTCGGAAGGGTTAATGCACCGTAACTTTTTTGGTTTCCTAGCCTAATATTTTCCTTCGCTGTCTCACTATTTTCGCTGTTGTTTTCTCTATTTTCTTCACTGTTCTTGCTGCTATTTTTCTTTGGTTTCTGGACTGTTTTGGTTCACTATTTTTGGTTAGTTCATGGGCTGATTCATGGGTGATTTTTGGGACTGTTTTGGGTTGTTTTTGGTGCAGTCTGTTGTTCGGTTATAGGGCTTATTTTGGCTTTTGTTTAGGCTTTTAGGGCTTTGTTGATGAAGGGCTGTTGTTCGTACGTTTGGTATTGGTGAGGGCAGTTTGTTTATTGTATTGTGATGGGTTGTTGTGTGATGAGAGAGGTGGTTAGTGGAGCAAGGTGGCTGTCTTTGATTGTGGTGTGTTCGGCTTAATGGTGCGTGAGTCTTAGGGTTTATCTTTTGTATGTTTTCCGTGGATCCGAATCAAGAGAGAGGATGAGTGTTTGGGGTTTTTTTTATTGTATTACCGTGAGAATGAGCCAAGAGATGAGGGTTTGGGTTATGTCCCTTTTTATAATGGTGAGCTAGGGTTTATAGGTAAGGAATGGAATCATGCAAATATGTGATGTGCTTATTTAGTTTGTTTAAGGAAATGATTTTGTGTAATTTTGGTGGGGAATATATTTAATTTGAGAGGTGATTTATTTAGATTAGGAAGGGGATTTGATTTAATTTATGAATGGATTTGATTGGATTTTGACATGTGTTAAATGTGGTTTGAATATTTTGGATTGGGCTTGTGGGCTTTGGGCGTGTGGGTTGGTTGTGTGTGGGCTTGGGCATGTGGCTTGTTGGGATTTTGGGGAAAGTCTAACATTAAAACGGAGACATAAATGATCGTTCGAACGCATTTCCAAACGCTACACGAACGCGTGCAATCTGTTTCCTCATGCTGGACGAACACACATGCAGTGAACACATGAACTAAATCTGGTGACGTACTTATTTTTGAATTTTCCCTTCCGACGTCCGTTTCCCGCAACTTCCGCAACTTATCGGGTAGTGCCTCCAAACGAGGCTAATCATCGGGCTTTCATGCAAAAATGCAAGTGTCTACAAGAAGACTAGACTTTTTGGCTTCAAATGCCCAAAAAAAGAAGCCACTTTGGCTTCAAAGTAATAAATGTACACGCAAGCACAAGCTTTCTAAATCACGATTATTGCATTTAGTAATAGAAAATTAGTTTGCTTTCGTATAAATTGCCTTTGAGGTAAGCATTACAATGCATAAATTCTTCTCCTCTAAAGTACATATACTGAGGCCAAGTAGATAGTTACCGAGTTCAATCAATGAAATTGTGACATCATTCACTGAACAAGTTTCTGGCTTGCTTGTAGGTTTATTTGGATTTTCCGAAGTTCTCAAATACGAGAAACCTGGTTGATTTGGAGAAGGTAAAACAAGATGCTCATTGGTAAGCATTGTGACTACTTCCAACATGGTTGGCCTATCAGCTGCATTTTCGTCTACGCAAAGAAGTGCCACATTAATGTATCTCTTCAACATGGCAAATGAAGCTTCATTTTCCAATATTGGATCCATCAGTTCCAGAACTCTGTCATCTTTCCATATGTCCCATGCCTGAAGAACAACATGACATTTGAATATTAAAACGAAGGTCATAAATAGATGCATATTACTTCTTGTGACAGAGGAAAATATTTAATTTCCCCATCAATTACCAAAACTTTGTGCATGTGATATAATTGAGAGGTTTTCATTACCTCAAACTGTTCAAGGAAACATACAGAAACATTAATAATAATGAGAAGTTTTGTAACATACATGTCCAAGAAGGTTAATAGAGCCGGTACGGCAAAAGCCAGTACTTCTTTTGCCAGTCAGGATCTCCAGCAGCAGTACCCCAAAGCTAAATACATCTGATTTGATAGAGAATCAGCCTTCCAAGGCGTACTCGGGTGACATATAACCACTTGATTGCATCATTTCATAAAAAAAAATCCAACCTTCAGTGAGATGTAAGCAAAAACAAGAAGGAAATATGTGGAAGGATTTTAAATTGCTTCTGGTAATAAAACTCTGATATTTTATTTTCAGTAATTAAAGGTGTTGATGGTGTTTTCCGGGCACTATGTCATTTAAGCAGCACGACAGGGGTAAAAGGGTAATTCCCTTATTGGTCCGGATCATTAATACCGACCCGACCACATGAGTCAGGGGCCGAGCACTTAAGATCGTTAACCCGACCACTTAAAAATTGGATGACCGGGTAATTATCAGGTCGACAGCAGCACTCTCAGTACAAAAAACTATTGTGACCGACCTCATGAAGACCGACCATATAGCGAGGCGTGCTCCAGAAGATAACACCATATCATTGTGGATAAGATGACAAGTTATCCTATTTTCATAAGGAAAACTGGTGAGTTAATATCCTAATAGGATAAATGAAGTAAATGTAGTTTTGATTAGGAATCCTTATGGGAAAAGGGAACAGTTTTTACTAGGAATCCTTATGGAAAAAGGAATAGTTTCAACTAGGAAATTCTTGTACAAATAGGAATATGATTTCTACACTATTATAAATAGGAGGGTAGAGCATAGGTAAAGGGGGTAACAAGTTGAAGGTAAAAAGTGGGCATCAGAATCATCAAGCTCTGACTTGTAAACACAAAAAAGATCCGAGAAGCATATTTCAGTAATAAAAATATCGTCCGTTCTGTGCCCGTGGATGTAGGCGGATCTGATCCGCCGAACCACGTTAAATCTCATTGTTGATTGGTGCATTTATCTGTCTTTTGCTAAGTTTGCTTTTGGTCCCCCCATAACCAAACAAATTCACTATTGAGGGAGGATTGTCTCGGGAGTAATATTTCCATATTGCCCTGAGACCAAAATCAGCTGTCAACAGTTGGCGCCGTCTGTGGGGAACTCAACAAAAATCAACTCGCGTAGTGAGACAAATGGCAGAAGACGGAAGCCACCAACCATCAGGGAGCTCGGCTGCAGATTAGATGGAGAAGATTGAGGAGAACCTTAGGAAAGAAAGGGAGGAAAGCCAAACTCTGCTAAAAACCATAGTAGACCGGTTGGAAAGGATAGAAGGAGCACACAATGGAAAATTCGAGGCCGGGACTAGCCGACGAAGGAACGACATAGCAGAAGGAAAGAGGATTATCAACATAAGTGAGGACGAAAGACCCCGGAGGAGAGACCCTTACAGGGTAAGATCTGTAGTGGTCCAGGGAGATTCCCGGACCGAGGACACATGGGAGGAAGAGAGTGACAAATCGTCACCAGACCACTCCTATGATAGCCTTCGCAACACCCGGCGAAAGGAGAAAGAATACGACGAAGAAGTACGAGAAGATACCGGCCACGAGAAGCACCTACCCCGGGATAACAGAAAGAAAGAAAACCGCAGAAGGCGGAGTGGAACCAAAGATAGCAACATGAAATCTTGGTTACGGGAGGAGCTGATCAAATGGGGAGTACATCCCAATGCAAACAGAGGGGATGTCCAGGACGGCAAAGATGAATCTCCCCTCGCGGAAAAAATAAGGTCGGCAAGATTCCCAAAACGATTCAGCATGCCGACCATGGCACCCTACAAAGGCCACTCTGCCCCGAAATCACACATCGAAAGTTTTGTCTTGTTGATGGAAGTCCAGGGAGTAGTAGGAGATGCCATCTGCAAAGTATTCCCCCTAACCTTAAGTGGACCCGCCATCCTATGGTATAGAAGCCTAGCCCCAAGGAGCATCAGCAACTTCGCACAACTGAGGAAGTCATTCATACGACACTTCAAATGGGGGCATGCGTCCCAAAGAAAATGGTGGGAGAATTGAGACTGATGAAGCAGGGGGATGATGAGCCCCTGAGGAATTTTATTGAAAGGTACCACAATTTGGTGCTTGAGGTCGGAGCGTACGAGTCATCAGAAGCGCTAGAAAGTCTCAAGGGAGGTCTGAAGGTCGGGAAGTTGTGGACTCACCTGAGGATTCAAGACGTATCGGATTATGCCACTGCCCTGGAGTTGGCCAGGAAGTTTATCTTAATAGAGGAGGAGAAAAAGATTGTCCGGGGAGCAGACACCCGAAAGGCTAAGATACTCAGGTCAGACAATCAGTGGAATTCGATCAGAAATTTGAGGAGGCCGATCTCGGAGCAGAAAAAACTCAGACTGACACATCCAAGTAATCATGTTCAAGAGATAAAGTCATCTGACCAAGTCAACCGTGTCGCGGGGAGGACAGTATACACCCCCCTGAACAAACCTATGTCCCAGATAGTTCGGGAAATCCAGGATAAAGGTCTGTTGGCCGAGCCTAATTTGAGGAGGTTCCCGATTGAGGATGGAAATAGTAGGGCTTACTGTATCTACCATAACGTAAGGGGACATGCCACGAATGGGTGCAGAGACCTGCGGGAGCAGGTGGAAGACTTGGTGAAAGAAGGCTATCTCAGTGTATACATAGACCATTCGGTTTTTGAGGTTGACCAAAGTTGATAGCGGAAGCCATCCGGTCGGATGCGTGGAATGTTGAGATGCAGAGATAATGTATTAAGAAGAATCTTGCTTGTAGAGTTGCAAGAAAGGCAACAGATCCCAAAATATGAGTAAGACTTCTTCTGCCTTAGGCTGAGATTTATTTATGCTTGTTTGTTGTGGCCCACACAATAGTTTTGATATTTGTTTTACGGCTCGGGTCTGCTCTTATATCGCCGAGTCCGTTTTGTTGATATATGTTTTACGGCTCGGGTCTGCTCTTGTGCCGCCGAGACCGATGTTTCTTTCCGGCTCGGGTCTGCTCTTGTACCGCCGAGACCGATGTTTATTTCCGGCTCGGGTCTGCTCTTGTACCGCCGAGACCGATGTTTCTTTCCGACTCGGGTCTGCTCTTGTACCGCCGAGATCGATGTTTCTTTCCGACTCGGGTCTGCTCTTGTACCGCCGAGATCGATGTTTCTTCCTGGCTCGGGTCTGCTCTTGTACCGCCGAGATCGATGTTTCTTTCCGACTCGGGTCTGCTCTTGTACCGCCGAGATCGATGTTTCTTCCTGGCTCGGGTCTGCTCTTGTACCGCCGAGATCGATGTTTCTTCATGGCTCGGGTCTGCTCTTGTACCGCCGAGACCGATGTTTCTTTCCGACTCGGGTCTGCTCTTGTACCGCCGAGATCGATGTTTCTTCCTGGCTCGGGTCTGCTCTTGTACCGCAGAGACCGATGTTTCTTTCCGACTCGGGTCTGCTCTTGTACCGCCGAGATCGATGTTTCTTTCCGACTCGGGTCTGCTCTTGTACCGCCGAGATCGATGTTTCTTCCTGGCTCGGGTCTGCTCTTGTACCGCCAAGGCCGATGTTTATTCGGCTCGGGGCTGGATTTCGTTCCGCCGAGGCCGCTTGGTTATTCGGCTCGGGGCTGGATTTCGTTCCGCTGAGGCCGCTTGGTTATTCGGCTCGGGGCTGGATTTCATTCCGCCGAGGCCGCTTGGTTAATCGGCTCGGATCTGGATTTTATTCCATCGAGGCCTTATGGTTTATTCAGCTCGGGGTCGGGTTACGTCCCACCGAGTCGGCTTCTTTGGACTGGGGATGTAATATTCCCCCAGAGCCAAGTCTTTATTTCAGCTCAGGGTCGGGTTACGTCCCACCGAGTCGGCTTCTTTGGACTGGGGATGTAATATTCCCCCAGAGCCAAGTCTTTCTTTTAGCTCGGGGTCGGGTTACGTCCCACCGAGTCGGCTTCTTTGGACTGGGGATGTAACATTCCCCCAGAGCCAAGTCTTTCTTCAGCTCGGGGTCGGGATACATCCCACCGAGAGACTTATCATCGGCATGGGATCAGAGCATCTCCCCCATGGTCGGCCCTCTATTGGTCTGGGGAGGGGACATTCCCCCAGAGCCAAATGCTCTTCTCAGCTCGGGGTCGGGTTACGTCCCACCGAGTCGATCGTCATCAGCATAAGGGCAAAACATTTTCTCCACGGGAAGATATCGGGATCCTCGTTGACTGAGCACATGAAGTTGGCAGGAATGACCAGATTTGCAGCCAATGCGTTTTTCTCTGTGATTTCTGGAGCGACCACCAGCAAGGCGATCAGCACACCATCTTTTTATAGTTCCCGGCACCAACTTGTATACTCGTTGGAACCGAGAACTAGGGGACATATGTTGATGGTGTTTTCCGGGCACTATGTCATTTAAGCAGCACGACAGGGGTAAAAGGGTAATTCCCTTATTGGTCCGGATCATTAATACCGACCCGACCACATGAGTCAGGGGTCGAGCCCTTAAGATCGTTAACCCGACCACTTAAAAATTGGATGACCGGGTAATTATCAGGTCGACAGCAGCACTCTCAGTACAAAAAACTATTGTGACCGACCTCATGAAGACCGACCATATAGCGAGGCGTGGTCCAGAAGATAACACCCTATCATTGTGGATAAGATGACAAGTTATCCTATTTTCATAAGGAAAACTGGTGAGTTAATATCCTAATAGGATAAATGAAGTAAATGTAGTTTTGATTAGGAATCCTTATGGGAAAAGGGAACAGTTTTTACTAGGAATCCTTATGGAAAAAGGAATAGTTTCAACTAGGAAATTCTTGTACAAATAGGAATATGATTTCTACACTATTATAAATAGGAGGGTAGAGCATAGGTAAAGGGGGTAACAAGTTGAAGGTAAAAAGTGGGCATCAGAATCATCAAGCTCTGACTTGTAAACACAAAAGAGATCCGAGAAGCATATTTCAGTAATAAAAAGTATCATCCTGTTTGTGCCCGTGGACGTAGGTCGGACCAAGATCCGCCGAACCACGTTAAATCTCCTTGTCGATTGGTGCATTTATCTGTCTTTTGCTAAGTTTTCTTTTGGTCCCCCATAACCAAACAAATTCACTATTGAAGGAGGATTATCTCGGAGGTGATATTCCCATATTGCCCTGAGACCAAAATCAGCCGTCAACAAAAGGATTTCATCTTTCACTTACTATGTTCCCACAATCCGTTTAGTATTTCCTTGCAACTCATCACCACCAAACATTCTTGCCAGGCCAAAGTCTGATATTTTGGGGTTCATGTCACTATCTAAGAGAACATTGCTTGCCTTTAGAATGTTGATGGAGATATAGAAGCCCTTGAGCAATCCCTTCAATGATTCTAAGACGTTTTTGCCAACCTAATAGGTGTTTTTTTGTTGGATCGGTAGCAATATCAAAATAATGTACTGAGGAACATAGATCAATATAAATGATACATGTTAAAACAAAAGCTTGTGATAAAAAATTGACAGTGAAAATATCAATTATTGTGGATGATAAATCACATACCAAAAAGGAAAACATCTAAGCTTTTGTTAGGTATGTACTCATATATCAAAATCTTTTCCCCTTGTTCTATACAGCATCCTAAGAGTCTGACAAGGTTTCTGTGTTGGAGTTTTGCTATAAGCTTCATCTCATTTTTAAACTCCTTTACTCCTTGTCCCGACATACTTGAGAGCCTTTTAACTGCAATTTCTTGTCCATTAAGGAGTCGACCATGCATTCACGATTTTGTCAATGTTTTGTACCAAATAGTACTTCATTTAACACAGTTGAGATAACAAGAATTCAACCTTGTAAACAGGTCCAAATCCACCTTCTCCAAGCTTACTTTGAAAAGAGAAGTTCTCTGTAGCAGCAGATACGCTAGCCAAGCTGAAAAATGGCAACCAAGAATCCTTGCTCTTTCCTTTTGCATCTCAATCTCCTTCACCGAATTCATTTGATCTTGTTGCAATGCTTAAACCCGGCCGGCGGTTCAGTTCCGGTTCGGAACCAAACCAAATCGGCCGGTTTCCAGTTCCACACTTAAGTGGAATCGAAACACCGAACCGGAACTGAACGGTTCGGTTCCGGTTCGGTTCGGTTCAAAGATTTTTTTTTTTTGAAAATTAATAAAAATAAATGAAATGAATTTTATAAATAAACAAAATTTATTACATTGAAGAGCTTGAGCTTAAATTTTTAAAAATTTAAGTTGCCTACGTATCCTCCAAGGGTGAGAGGAATCAAAGCTCACGTAGTTTCATTACAAGTTTTAGTCTTTTAGACATATCCCCTTTGTAAATTATTATTTTACAATTATCAATCATCATTATCAGTTGATCCTTCGCTCCGGTTCCGCTTGCACTTGTTGCAGAAGCATTATCGAACAAATCTTCAAAATCATCGGGGGCATCTTCTTGTTGACTCAGATCAGCTCGAGTCCAATCATCCACACAAGCTGTTGCTTCTAGAGTGCTTGGATGTAATGAAGATCGCCTAGCTTCCAATATATTACCTCCCAAGCTGAAGGCTTGCTCAACCGCAACGGTGGAAATATGTGCTGCCAAGATCTCTTTAGCAATAATAGATAAAACATGATATATATTTTCATACCGGTTCCACCATTCAAGGATTTTAAAATTTTTACTGCATAAACTTTCATTAGAAAACTCAAATTTGTATATAAATAATTATCTAATTCAGGGTTATTAGGTGTTGTCGTATCCCTAGATTTTTTATTTCGTTTCAATAACCAACGATCCACTGCGCTAAGTCTTGGTTGAATTACCGGTTCGCTACTACTAGATTGACCTAATGTTCCTAAGTTATATCTTACAATATAATCATTAAATAAAATAATTAAATCACTTCTTAATTTCGTCATTATGCTCGTAATATGAAAAAATCGACCCCCTAAATTTGGTTCACATAAGGATTTTAAATCATGAATGGATGCAGTATTTGCAGATGCATTATCAAATCCAATTGTTAAAATTTTTTCTTCTAAACCATATTCATCAAAAATTACCTTCACCATTCTATAATATTATGTGCAGTATGTGGGTCATCAAAAACTCTAAATGCAATAAGTCTTTTTTGCATGGTAAATGATGCATCAATCCAATGACAAGTCACACCCATGTATGAGTGTGTTTGCCAATGGTCACTCCAAATATCAGAACATATAGAAATACGACCTTTCATCTCTTTAAATATTTCATTTAAAATAATTTTACCATCTTTATATAATTTGAAAATATGACGTTTTGTTGTGTTTCGAGTCATTCTACATGCAGCAGGGTTTAAAGCATTATGCACGTAATTAGTAAAATGGAGTTTTTCACCCAAGCTTAAAGAAAGATGTGCCATACATATTAATTTCGCAAATTCTTCTCTATTTTTTGCATCAGAATATTTAAATAAATCTACACTACTTGAACCTCTACTAGATGATGCGTACTTGGCCATTTGAGTCTGCGTCGTTTCAATGCCAAATTCAACCGGATGATGTTTTTCCATGTGCTTGATCATATTGTCGTATCCACCAGAAAATTTATAGATAACCCCACAGTAGTTGCAAATTGCTCGTTGTTAACCATCTTCTAGGCTTTCCAAAGTAAAATGAATTTTGAAAATATCCGAGGACCGAGCCTTAACTTCTCTTCTCCGTGATTGTGCACTGACACTAGGGCCGCTATCTTGGGTTGGCATATTTGACATAATGTTCTCAGATGAGCTTGCCATTTTTCGTTTGAGAAATTAGGAAGAAAAATAAGAAAATTGAATAATTGCGATGCGAATGATTTATAGAAAATGAGAGAGTTGAGAATTTGGTGTGATGAAATTATGAAAAATGAATCCTATTTATAGAATTTTAGAATTTTTTTGATACCAAAAATGCCCCTAAATAAAACCATTTTATTACCGTTATTAAGGGTACATTAGTAATTTATATTTTATATAATAAATCTAATTTATTTTTTTTATTTTTTTTATTTGGGCAGAGAGCCAAACGGCTCCCTGCCCCCCCCCCAACGGCTACTAGCCGTTGGGGGCATAGGGTTCCTGTCGGAACCCTACGGTTCCGGTTGGAACCGTCCGAACCGGTGGAACCGTACAGTTCCACCGGTCCCCTTCCGGTTCCAACCGGTTCGGTTACGGTTTGGTTCTGGTTCCGAACCGGAACCTTGGCCGGGTCTAGCAATGCTCATATCTATGTCAAATAGTAAAAGATCCTGGTTTGTATCCTTATTATTTCTTTCTGTAAGACGGTAACTTTCAAAATTGTGAGTATACATATTCTATCACAAGCCTTATCATACAAACATAACAAAGTGATTTAAGGGGAAAAAGAAAGTGACCTTTCTCTTTGTGCTTTCTCCTACATCGACATAACATATAAGAAGAAAGAAGTGCCACGGGAAGAATAACTATTACAACTAACCAAAGTAGCTTCTTGTTTCCAACATCCAAGAAAATTTACGGTAAGTTTGATTTTTCCAAAAAAAGTTGGGAGAGACAAATTGTCACGACCCCCTCCCTAGAGCGGGCCCAACCCTAGAAATGGGTCCGCGAATCACTTCAGTTTGAGCACTTATATGTCATGCAATTGAACCAAAAGTTCGCAAGAAGTATAATATTCCATAAAATGCAATCAAATGAATCCCAATAAGTGTATACACCAAAGCAAATGCCTGAAAACATAAAAGTTATCCTAAATGTCCTATCTCAAAAGTAAAAAGAAATGTCTGGACCAACCCGACTGGCGGTTGTGGCAAACGAGTCAAATCCTGGTACTGATACTGCTACTGATGCGCTGGCGAACTACCTGGGATGTTTGGGAAATGGGGGGTGAGCTTAAAGAGCTCTGTAAGTAAAAACACTCATACTCTCAACATGACCTCACCCACAAAATAGATATATATAAATATATAATGATTAACATGTGAAAACAACAATTAATATATATAAGACTAACTCAGGCAAAACAAACTCACAACAACACATCTCAATCAAACAAGGTTTGCTATCCGGATTCGGTATAATAATGGATTGAAACCATTGGGAGAGTCCCTCTCTTACCCCCCAAGGTTTCCCACCATATAATCCCGCATAAATGTGCAAGAGGGGGATTGAACCACACGCCTCTGCTAATCTCGCATAAATCTCGTAAAATCTCGCATATCCGACCATTATCATACTAAATCTGGCAGCATAACAACAATTTCACACAGCATCCAATACAACACATCTCATCGCATTTCATCCATCAACTAATCTCAAAGTCACACAATACTCAAATACTTCGATTCATATTACAAGCATACAATTTATACTCAGAAGTTATATTCACAATTTACGTTCTCATGCTATCAATTACTCAGTCAATTTTCCAACATTACATATATAAATATATATTTATATTATATTACATAACTCACATAGCAAACATCAATCAACAAACATTTATGTTAAGAGAATCATCATGCTGTGTACTTACCTCAATCCACGCAAAACTCTCTATATCTATATGTCATCGCTAAAATCTGGAAAAAGTGTAAAATTACGATCAGGTCCCTATATTTTACCAAAATTATGTTTTTTACCCTAAACTTTCCAAATTTGCAATTCAACCCCAATACTCTCCAATATTATCAATTTAGTCCTAAAACTTCCAATTATCTCATATTACTAACCAAAAATCAGAATTTACTCATTTAGGTCCATAAACATGTCAAATTACGACTAAGTACAAAACTCGCGTATCTCGACGAGGGGAAGATTCTGGTCCGGGAGGTGTCGGTCACGCACGACGGCGTGTGTGAGGAAGCGAAGCGGTGGTGCGTGGGAGCGCGTCCGGCGGTTTCAGGTGATCGGACCGGTGGCGTTGGCTTCGTCTCGGTGAGGGGATTCTCTTGGAGTGGTCACTTACCGGAAAAGATGAACGGACGACGTCGAAATCCTTCTTTCTCTCTCCTGCCTACTTTTTCTCTCTCCTCTGTACTTTCTCTCTCTACGCTTCTGTTCGTCTCTCTAACTACTCACTGGTTTCTGGAATAAAGCTTTCAATTCACAGGTTATTATTATTTCACTCATGCTAAGCACATAACAATTGAAAAAAAATTAGGTTTTTGTTTTTAAATAAGATGGGTAGTTGAGTTTTATAAGGGAAGTGGGTGTGTGGTTACTCAAAGATTCTGACTCAGGTGCTCCTCCAAATGGTGAACTTGTGGATCCACAATTAACCTTCATGTTAAGAGTTTCCAGATTTTTGCAAATCACATCCAGCTTGGAATTCAGTGATGTGTTGGCTCCAACTTCATAAATTCTTGCAATTCTTTAGATAATGCTCCTTTCTGTTGGCCATAAAGAATTGTTGTTGGCCATTTCTTCAATTAAATCACAGACCTGATCTTCTCCTTTTGCCATCAAAGCTCATATAGCAGGAGCATCAATTGTGGTTCTCATTATTCCAGAAAGTCCATTATAGAAGGTTTGGACTTGTAGCCACTTTGCGATCTCATGATGATGACATTTCCAGAGTAAATCTTTGAATCTTTCCCAAGCTTCGCAAAGGGATTCTGAATCTTGTTGCACGAAGGATGTGATGTCATTCCTCAACTTTGCAGTTATGGCTGGTGGAAAGTACTTTGCAAGGAATTTGGTGGCTAGAGTGTTCCAAGTTGTGATGGAACCTGTTGGTAACGAATGTAGCCAAGCTTTAGCTCTGTCTTTCAGGGAATATGGAAAAACCCGCAGTCTCATTGCTTCTTCAGCTGCTCGGTTGTAATTGAAAGTACCGCAAACTTACAGGAAGTTTCTGATGTGGGCATTAGGAACAAGATTGCGGAAGTTTCTGATGTGGGCAAACTTCCAGGAAGTTTGCGGTACTTTCAATTACAACCGAGCAGCTGACCAACAAGAGTCTGATCAACTCCATGCATGTCAGTATTGTTCCTTAATTTTGCTTCTTAATATTTATCTTACATTGAGGACAATGCAAGTTTAAATTTTGGGGATGTGTGCAGGTAGTGGTAATTCATGTTATTTTTAATTTGAAAAAAAAAATTGTTTTTGATCCTTGATAGTAAAGCATAGTCTAATGATGAATTTATTCGTTTTTAGATGAAATTTTAGAAACGATAAGTCCCAACTGATTTTTATCCGATGTGTTGAGTAGGTGATCTATGTTAGTCTCGTAAGCACTTAATAACAGGTTATTAGCAGTAAGGACATAAGTAGTTGACAAAGTGACTAGTTGAAGAAATTGTTTTCCGATGAATGACCATTTGCTTAGATGTCTATCTCAATATGCTATTATTATAATGTATGGTATGATAAGAAAAAGAAACCACCTATAACCGATAAGCGTGAAGCTACCCATGGGGCGAGTGTTAGGACCACCATGAGGAGAAATGCTACCTTAAAGGGTAGGTGTGTTGAAAAAAAAAAGATGAAAAATCATACCATACGATGCAAAGAAAGGAAAATCAGCATAAATTTGAGATATCAAGGTTGGTTTGACCCATCCGATCTCAATTTTTGAGACGAAATCATCAAGTTAGCAGGCCACAAGTGCGTCCTCGACCGGATACGGCCGAGAGCCTTAACGTGCTTAACCAACCCCAGGCCACAAGTGCGTCCTCGACCCTTCGCTGTACTCGAGTCACCTGTGCTAGCAGAGACCCCAACAGGGGCATCTGTCCTTGCAGATGTAGATGGAGTTGAAGTATCGTGTTTACGATTGCCCGGTGCCATCTGCAAAATAAGAATCAAAATGCACTATTTGAATTATAGTTTTACACCCTCAATTTCAGTAGCAATATAAAAATTAACTCCTGAACCCCGACCAATGATAAGTACGGTTTATACCCACTTATTCAGGCATTCTTAGCTTACTATTTTGTTAGTTTCCGTATCATTAATGTATTTGTAGTTGTTTTAAGTTTTATTTGTAGGATGCATTGATACATGGATCTTGGGGCATTTATACGTGTTTTGGGACCATACGGACGCATCGGACCATTAAGTTTTATTTGTCACGACGCATTTTGAAAAAACCGCCACAAGCCAAAATACCGAGACTTGGGCGCTGCGGCGCCCAAAGACCAGCGCCCCGTGCACACAAGAACCTCAATTTGTAGGGTTTTTAGGTGTCCAATGACCCCAAGGCTTTATTATAAATACATTAGTTCATCTACAACTCAAAAAGGGAGGCTAATTAATACACAGCACAAAACACAAAACGCTCAATTTTAGAGAGATCCGAGGAGAAGGATTGAAGAGCGAAAAAATGAGACGAAGGCGGATCGTTCGAAGAGGAAGAGATTCAATTTCGGTTTTTATCTTCTTGTTTGTTTCTTAGAACTATAATGATTTCCATTAGATTCATGACTTGTTTATCATTGTTTTATCTTTAGTCATGAACTACTCAATAATTCTAGAGAAAGATGATGTAATTGATGCTTGAACCTATGCATTGTTTTGGTATTTTGATTATTATAAAGTTTGATTTAAGTTTATTTGTATTCTCTTGAGTTTAATGCTTTGTGTTTGCTGGCCACAAATATTATGATATTTGTTTGGAATCTATCATTCGATAGAGGGTATTTTGATTAGATATATAGAATATAACCTAGGAATTTTATAGAGTTCGAGAGAATATATAAGTTCATTTGAAGTCATTAATATAGAATCACAAAGAGTAACGAGTTGTTAATACTATATTTTTATAGAGATGTTGAAATCTGTAGTTGATGATATTTTCACTGATACTCAAGAGAGGGAGTTGATATTTTCGGAGTCTTGACTTTTAAATAATATAATTGAACAAGGATTAATTGGCATGACAAATACATAGGGGATAGATAGGTGAAATCGGACTCTAGAATCTCTGTTGTATTAGTTCCACCTATATAATTATTTTATATATTATTTATTTAATTAAATCTTTATTATTTATCTTCTAAATAAAGTTAGGATTATCAATTGTAGTACTTAGTACGAGGTTAACACAATCTCTGTGGGTTCGACACTCTTTCACTGATTTATACTAAAACTTGACACCGTACACTTGTGGTACGATATAAAATATCACAACAACCAACCAATAAGAACCTTTTCAAAAGGACCAAACATTGACAAATCCTCAAGCAAAGAAACATCTTAAGAACCTTTTTCAATAGGACCAAACAACGACAAATCCTCAAGCAACAACAAATTTTAGAACAGTCAAAATACTCTTATTCATAAAAACAACCAATAACACCAACAACACTCACACATCAATGTTCATTCCTAAGTCATGTTCATTCCTAATTCATGCTCATACCAAACTAACTCTTGGGTTTCCTAAATCATACTCATCATTTCATAACAATCTCATAAACACTAACAACACTCACACATCAATGGCCCCACGGCCTAAATCAAACAACACACTCATATGGCCACATCATTCTCTCACACACACACAACACTTAATGCTACTTTTCTAGAAATTCCAAAACAGTAGCATTGTTGCTGTTCCAGAGCAGCATCAATGTTGTTCTGGAATTTCCCGTTTCCAGATTCATCCTACTAGCAAATATATTTTTTCTCATCAGCCAAACAAAAAAGAAATATCTTGCCAATAATCAATATCAATTCATCATACTTTTCCTCACAAAAAAATTGCATGACAAGGAATACAACAGAAGAAAAAAATTTACAACACATCAAAAACTAAAGAACCCAAGAAGCAAAATCTCATGATTCCCCCATTAAATTTCTCAATAACCAAACAAAGGAAAATAAAAATCGAAAAATAAACAACAAAAACAACCCTAACTCCTTGAACAATCGGCCAATGGAAAAAAACAACCTTAGAAAATTGATGAATTAGGGAAACCGAATTAGGAAATAACACTTACCAGAATCAATGTGTGAATCGTGAGGAGAAGAGAAGAAATTGATTTCGCATAAGCAGAAAGTGAGAGGGAAAACCGAATTAGGGATTTTAATAACCCTTTAGCGGCAAAATATTTTCATTTTAGCGTCGAAATGTTCGACGCTAAACATTGGCGGCTAACAAAAAATTAGGGTAATCTATTGAGGGAAATTTAATTTTTTTTTACTTTTAGCGTCGAAAAAATTTAATCGACGCTAAAAGCCTTACTTTTTACGTCGATTATATTTTTCGACGCTAAAAGTTAAATTTTTTGCGTCGAAATTTAAATCGACGTCAAATGTTAGACTTTTAGCGTCGATTACATTTTTTCGAAGCTAAATGTTAGACTTAATAATAAATAACAACAAACACATCAAAAACATGACTCGAACTCATCTTCAGCTTTGAATTTTTCCTCATTTGCTGCTTCCACGCTAACTTGAGAATGAGGAATTATCTCAACATCTATATTTTCTGGAGTTAACGTGATATTTCCAGGAACTTGGATATTGGGTAAATGAAATATCTGTTCAAGAACTTCAAAGTTGTCAGAAACTTGTTGTGCTTCATCTTAAAATTCAACATTATCTTTCTCCTACGTGTCCCAAATGCCCCTATGTTGAAACGTTTCTACCACCATTCATCCATTTCCTAGTTTTGGATCAGATATATATATATATCACAGACCGTGCTTGGGTAAAAAAAATATATGGATCATTCTTGTTCCAATAACGTTGAACATTAATTGACGTTAGATGATTACTAAATTGAATTCTCCTTTTTCTGGCATTTGTGTCAAACCACTTGCATTCGAATAACATTGTACATCATTTGGGTCAACTGAATGACTGATTGCAACACTCTGTAGAAGTCAACAATATCATATTTGTGTTCTTCTGGTACTACAATTCCATAATTCTGAGTGACATTTGAAACATCTCGCTGCTCGGTATGAAATCTAACTTCGTTCACAACGCATCCATTGTATTCGTAAGCCTACTTTTGAGGCTCATATGCCAATGTAACTAACAAATAGGACGAGTCCAGTTGACCATTTTGCACTTGGTTGTTTATCTAACAAATGATAATATTTATGTGTTAATATAAAAAACATTAAATATTTACTGTTATGATAAAAATAAATAGTCAATGTTAAGGCTTACAGTTGCCTCAAAACATTGAGGAAATTCTTTTTTATGTCTTCTATTAACGTTGTGGTCACTACCACATTGTAGCATGGTAATATATTGCCTATAAAAAGATGAGTTACGTTAATGTACAATAATAAAAATACAGTTATGTACCGACAAGACTTATATTAAGTACGGTTTCACTTCATTGCAGTTACTCAATAGAAACCAATGCGAACGTTGAGCTTCCTCAATTCTTAGCAATTTGACACATAATGCTCAAAATTATCTGCAATGAACACTGTGATATCTTAGTGATTACTGTCATCTCCATCATAGTTTCTTGGCCGACCATTAAAATGAGTTTCAATATTGTGCATGTACATCGAACAAAATATTATTGCCTCACTTATTAAGACTGCCTCTGCTATTGAACCTTCAGGACGCGCTTTATTTTTCACATATTATTTATAATGTCCCGAAGCCCTGCAGATATCACAACAAATTTTCATTATTAATAATTTTAATGTAAAATCAAATTTAAAAATGTAATATATAAATTTTAATATTACCTCTCAATGGGGTACATCCATCTGTAATAGACTAGACCTCCCCTCCTAGCTTTGGATGATAAATGCACGGCCAGATGTACCATCACATCAAAAAAGTGGGTGGCAATATTCGCTCTAGCTTGTATAGGATTATCACGATTCTTCGCACAAGTTCGTCAATAACAGAAGTGCTTAATAACATTAAGAAATGCAAAAGCCTCATCCGATGGTCAGATGCAAACACCCAAAATAACTCAATTAACTATAATCATATGTTAACCAAGTTACCTGAATTCATTAAGTTTCAAGTTCCAATTGTGGCTACCCCCGCCTGACAGTTATATGTCTATCCTAGAAGGAAATATACTTTAGATATATCTACCCTAAGGTGAGATCGTGAGCTATTGAATTTAAGGATGAAACCTAAAATCTCTTTTCCAAGTTCATTTTAAGTTTACCACATCAATCTTATTGTTGATCAGGCAACAAGAAGCATTAAGCTTAAGATTCAATAAACAAACTAAATCATTAAACATAATTGTAATATCCAGAATATTTTCTAAACAATTATATAAACTTTCTGAATTGAAGTTTGGAATTTGGAACTGACTAATATTATAAAATTAGATTTTATGTGTTGGAAAATAGGTGGGAATATTTTAGAGTGAGGATTCATCGCATTGGAAAACGCGTGGTTTCGAGAACCGGTTACACGATCTCTGATTTTATCATTATACGCGTAAAAGTATCTTCTTTTGGCAATAAAGATTGCAAATGAACTTCGATTGTGTTGATTCTTGAATTGTCGGATTCATTTTTCTGAGACGAACAACTTTTATGTTGAACACATTTTCAAAATCACTTGAGAGGGACTTCAAAATAGCTTATTTCTGAAATTACCCTTCTAAGTGTGGGCAATTTAGAAATTTTTGGAAGAATGAGACTATATATTACTGTTCATCTTTAAAAAAAACAGGGAAGAAATACGAGAGACGGAGGAGAAGAGAGAGAAAGGAAGGTGTGGCCGGCGCATGGTCGATCGGCCACCTCCGGCGGTTCGCGCCGGCACCGGCGGCTTCGTCTCCACCAGGCCAGCCACGTGGTGGCCGGCGATTCCTTATTGGGCGGCCGGAGCGACGAGAAAGAGAAGGAAAAAATCACAGAAGTGTGTTTATCGATCCCGGCTCCTCGCTTCGTTTCATGACCCAAGCCATCTGCCAAATTGAAGCTCTCAGAGAGTACTACAAGATGGCGGTGATGATATTTCTGATCCATACACAATTGCACAAAAAACAAGGAGAAAATGTGCTAGTGAATAGTAACATCAAATGAATAGTAGCTCCGATCAGAATTCTGTCGATTCTAATGCGTTCGTGGGATCGTTAGGACTCCGTATATGTCATCGAAATCTTGGTAAGAGCTCTCGGTAAAAAGTCGCTAATTTGAAGTTTTCCGCTAAATATTTGGATGTTTCCAGTAGCTTCGTAGAGTAGTAATGATCTAAATTTATTTGTTTGAGCGTAAGTATATTGAATATGTGTATAGGGTAGAATTCGAGAGAAATCGGAGCAAATGTGATCGATTCGATAAGTAAAGAGAATTTCCGGTAAAATCGGGTTTCACACGCATTTTGTTCTTTGATGAACGTAATTAATGATATAGGTTAATTATGGTGAAACAATAGAATTTGAGTAATTCCAGAACGGTTTGGAGGGCTAGGATCCTTCCGTATCATTTTCGGAAATGTTTCAGAAGATTTATCAAAAATGCGTAAATTGCATGTTTGAGCTATAGGATTGACATAGAACAATGTATAATGATGTTATATGAGTATTGGATGTATTATGAGAAATGAAACTAAAATCAATGAAAACAGATATAATTTGGGTTTTCTCGGAAAGCATGTGAGTTTATGTTCCAAGTAAGTTTCTATGATTAACGACCTTAACCATCCGAATTTTGTGTTACAGATGGAGAAAGACAAAGAAAGAATAGCATGGACCACATGTAAATACCTCATTGTGATCTTTCCTTAGGTAGACAAGGTGTAATAACTGAATGTATATTTATATATGAATAGATATACGTATAGATTTCAGAGTCCTAGAAATATGTAGCAGTAGTTATAGAGTTGTAGAAAGTATGAAATAAGGGCTTTCAGAGATATTGTAAATAAGATTCGTAAAAGAGCACGTATAGAAACAAATTTTCTAACAGTATGCACAGCGTTGGGTTTCCAGATAGCAAGCTAGTATCAGCATGAGAAGTTTAACACAAGCTGTTATTACATTTTCATAGTTAAACATATTTTCTTGTTGAACGCGTTTTCAGTACGTGAGATGTAAAAGTTTTGTAAAAAAATTTAACGAAGTTTCCAGACTTCAGTTTAGTCATAGTCTGAGTGTGGAACCAGTGTATGAACTGTATTGATATGTTTAATGACACGCACGAGTATTTTTCATATAAATGCGTTTGTTGGAATGGGGAACGGGTCTATTTTGTATGTATTAGATTGGTGAGATGTCACCAGCTTATAATGGAGTGTGGTTGACTTTGCTGTTGTGTATATGGATTATGTCATTACATTACATTGCATTTCATTACAGGACTTACATGATCATAGGGTTGATATAATGATGTATATGCATTTTGTATACCCAGAGGGAGACATAGTGCATATTGACAGATACGGATCTAAGACTAGGGGGATGGCGATGCGTAACGCCCATGGATCCTGGTTATAGTGGGTGGAGCTTTCTTTTCAATGTTCATTTTATTTATATGTCTTGATATCAGACTTATTTTTAAAGCACTTAGGGCGTTAGCCAGATAATGTCTCAGTTGTTTTAAAGAAAAGTATGTTTCTAAAAGACAGTTTTGTTACATGTTGAGTTTTGGAAAGAATGATTTTAGAACTTGAGTTCTAAAAGACATCAGTATGTAACTTGATTCAGATATGGAATTGACGGAGAGCACATGTGCACATGTAGAGGACTGGGGGGACGGCGATACGTAACGCCCCCAGATCCTAGTTAATAACTAAGGATGACAGATGCCTCTAGATCTTAGATTCAGAGCTTGGAGAGTAGCATAGATTTGCACCTCCAGTTCTAGTTCAGTGGCTTGGGGGGCGATGATACGTAACGCCCAAAACCACTACTTTCAGGGACAAGAGTGGCATGCTTTGGGCGACGAAGATACATAATGCCCCAAAGTCATGGGTTTGCATTCCTGGCTCTAGTTAGGCGTATGGGGGGATGGTGATACTCAACGTCCCCATACGTCAAGTTTTTAGAGACAGAGACCAATTTTTCAAAAACAGTTTTCAGAAATCAGTTTCAGAGATAGTTTTCAGAACAGATCTTTCAGATATAGATTTTTTTCAGAAATGGACAATGGTATCAGAGCCTATTTAAACATGAAACTGAATTAGGGTTCTTGATCTAAAATTTGGGTATTTTTGATTTGAGCATGATTTAATCAAATTGTTTGTTTGAGTATGCTTAGATAATGTTAACTTAGAGTTATGCATGATCAATTTTATGAAAAATTAATTGGATTAATTTTCCCTAAAAATGTTGGCTTGGACGAATGTGAAGGACCCTTGTAGCTCATGGTGATTTTAATTTTTATACCATTGGATGAGTTTAAAATGAATGGATAAATTGATTTGTGATTTAATTGGATTGAAATCAAAATTAATGAAAAAAAATCCATTATTGCCGTGAGCATTAGAGCATATTAATGACTTGATTTTGTTTCAATAATGTTGGACATGTATTGAAAATAATAAAGCATTATTAATTATGTAAGTTGGTATTTTGGAAATGTTAATTTAAATAATTAATTATGGCTATACACTTTAATTAATTAAATTGTGAAATTCAGAATATTAGAATTTAATTAATTAGGCTTAATTTGGAATTGGGCTAAAATTTTTGTATTTGGTCCTAATGGGCTTGGTTGGGCCAAGTTGGTTTAGGACAATTGGATTGGATCCAAATTGGGCCTAAAACCATTCCATTAAGTCCAAATATAATAAATGGGCCTTTAAATAATTTAATTGGGCCTAATGGGCCAAAATTAATTTTATGGCAAATAGTGATTCCTTATTGGGCTTTGGTTGCCAAAGTCCATGTTGGAGTTTCTAGGCCCCGAGGATCGAATCAAAAGCATAAAATACATTCGAATACATACGACGAATCAAAAGCATAAAATACATTCGAAATGCTTACATCGATCGGTTGAGCGACGCGGAGGACAACAAAATCAATGTTCATGCTCGGCAGTCCACTGTCACAGCTCACTGTTTTGGTCCTCCATTTTAGGTTTTGATCATCTTCGTCAAGCTCCAAGCTTTGTCAAACGATTCCAAGCTCATGGGTGGACTTCCCTATCACCTTCGCATGTCTCTCGGAGTGCTAGCTCTCAAAAATTTGCCACAAATTTGCCACACTTTGCTTCCCATCTCACGATTTCTGCCCAACAAAAAACCAGTGAAGAACATGGCCAAATGGCCGAGAGAGAGAGAGGAGTTGGAGGAGGGAGAGAGATGAAAAATGTGTAATTGATTATTGTTTTCTAAAAACAATAAAACATATACAACTTTTGATTTTTCAAAAAATCAAGCCATAAATGTTTTCCATCAACTAATCAATCCATCAATCATGAATAGTGATTGGTGTCAATCACTCAAAGTGAAAGACATCCATCACTTGATTGACGAATGATGTGACGCTAGATGTGACTAGCGATTTGACGCTTGATTTGACTTGCGTGCCGCACTCAAATTCGAAATGCGAATGCGCTCGCAAACAATCCTTGGCTCGGGTTCGTTAATTCCAAATTAACGAGTTTTTTGTTGTGACGTTATTAAATCTAATTTAATTAAATAATCATGCCTAGCATAATTACTATTCACGTCGCTAACGAATTAATTCTAAATTAACTCGTTCGCCCGAATTAAAATCCAATTTTAATTCCGCGTCGAAATCCAATTTCGTTTAATATATCGAATATATTAATTTGTCGATTAATTCCAAATTAATCGTTATCTCTCTTTAAATGATATTTTATCCCAGATAAAATATCTCCGCTGTTAATCCCAGATTAATTTTCTCTCTCTTCTAATTAATCCCAGATTAATATAAAAGTGCGAGTTATACGTCATCGGTGAATCTTCGGGAAGCGACCCATGAGATCCCCGGATATGTTGGCAGTAAATTCGGTCGTCGGACTATCCGAACACGTAAGTACCTACTACTACGTTTATACCGATTTACAAGACAAGGTTGGCTTCTAGCATAGTGCCATGCCTACCCAATTCTCCATAAATATCCTTACAAGAATAAATGATCTATATCAGACATAGTATACGTAGTATTGCGTATTTCGATCCAGTATCGGATGATCACGTGTTAGGCCTGGGGCTGGAATTGTGTCTGCCCCGTACGAAGCACATATCAGATGTCTGGTAACTAGTCTCTATAATCGGATATACATGACCTAGTCATAATATCCCGATAGCTGCAGCATTTAAGAGAACCAATCCCATATCCTACGCAACCATCATCTCCATATGACTGGAGTGATACTTCCGTCTTGACATCACACCCAACACATTACGATTCTCGATATACCCAGAAGAGGCGTACACAGAAATCGGTTAAAGCCTTGGACGACCAAAACCAAAGTTTATTGATTCTCGTAAGTATTAGTGGTGCAAGTCTCAAGTTAAGACCAAATACAGCTACCCTGATTTTGGACTTCCATAGACACATAGTCATACTACCAATGGAATTCTGATGGGGTCTATCCAGAGCGAAGCTGTTTCCCGTACCATCGGTAAAACACAACCTCATATTACATATGCATGAGTATCCTATACCCAAATATATGAGAACTATGTCGTTATGCCCTCACAACGTGCACAAGTGTAATACTAGTCTTTTACGTATTTATCGATATTCGATCTCGATAATACTCTGACTAGGGATATTTAATGATTTATCCTTCGTGGACTGATACTGTCTCATATCATTCTCAATCAAGGAACAAATCATATAGATCTCCTATCATTTATACATCTAGGTGATCTAATCACAAATGATAAGAGAGCAATCTCCTTTGTCACATTGTTTATTTGTACAAAAACACCATGATCTGTACAAATAGTGACGCTAGGGGTCATCATTGTCCAACAATCTCCCACTTGGCCTATAGCCAGTCACTCGAGTATCTACCACCCGAACTATGTACGGTTCGCTCAATTTTCTGAGAAAAGACTTTCGTCAGCGGATTTGCATGATTATCATCTGATGCGATTTATACGATCATCACATCACGACGATGTATAATCCGAACGAATCAGATGAATATCGAAGTATATATCTGGATCGGTGATGAGACCATTAATTCTTTAGCCTGTGTTGCAGCCTAGCTCAGTTGCTAACAGAATTATATCTAATCTAATTAGATTTATATCGACCCAGAAGGCTTCTATTGCTGCCTCAGCTGCAGCAATAACCCGCATTTGTTGTTTATACGGTAACAATATCTTGCTTGGAAGATTTCCAGCTCACTGTTCCGTTATTCAAACTGTTTAGTACCATTTGCGACTTATAGTCGTCTTTATCGGTTTGGAAACTTGCAATAGTGATCCCAGTCACTTCAAGTTCTCCATCTCCATAGATTAAGACAGCATCATTAGTTCTCCAAGAAACTAATGGATGTTCTTAACATAAATCCAGTGACTATCACTTGGATTGGCCTGTTTGTGACTGCATATGCTCAAAGCGTATGAGACACCAGGTCGCGTACATTATTCAATGTATGATTACTCGGAGAGTTATCTCGAAAGCCAAGCTTTCACCGATTGTTATTTATGGGAATATCATTTCTAAGAAATGACATGTTATCATTATTTTACAGGATATTTATTGTCAGAGAACTCCCACTAACCCTCTTATATACACAAGAATCATTTCGTTTTGAATTAAATCATACACCATTATGATTACATCAAAACGATAATTCCATGAACCTAATGCTTGATTCAATCCAAACATGGATCGAATAACCTACAAACCTTGTTTGCTAGTTTTGGTAAGACAAAATCGTCAGGATGTTGTAAACATCCTCCTAAAGGTTTCCTTTTCAGGAAAACGATTTTTCCGTTAAGCTGACATATTTCATAAATGAAACATGCAGCATTAGCAAGCATTATCTAAATGGATTTACCGTGGCAACAGTTAAAAGGTTGAATCGTAATCAACACAATGTTGATAACAATACCTTTCCGTTAAAAGCCTAGCTTTATACCTTGGTATGTTGTCTTCCATGTATGTCTTCCTTGAAGACTTATATAGTACCAGTAGGCACAATGCCTTGCGGTACATCAACTAGTATCCAAACATAGTTGGTATACATGGAATCCATTTCGGATTATATGGCACTTTGCTATAATAGGGAGTCGATACCTTGTATCACTTCCTCTTACATAGTAAGTTGGTATACCTCAAAAGATAGACATCTTTACGAGGTGAGATCAGAAACCCATACCCCATGTTGTTTTCTGATTCTCTCCGACTTACGTGGTTCTTGTGTATTCGAAGATTAATAGCATAGTTTCATCATAGATGAACTATTTATATTCCATTAAGGAATCAGTGCCTTGAATAGTATTACTCCGATTTTCATCGAGTTTTACTATCCTCCCACTTACCACTGCATATCGGTATTCCTCTTAGGAAAACCGCATGGCGAGCAACAATTACATTGTTCTCTTGTGAGTTGTATAAGTACTATACTTATGTATCCCTAGGATAACCTACAATTGGCACTTATCCAATTTGGGTTTTAGTTTGGTATCATCGAAACATATGCCTAGTATACCCAAATTATAAGGAATGAGAAACCCAGTTTGTTTCCCGTCCATATCTAATATGAAATCTGTCAAACAGATTATTACGGAACCTTATTCAAAATAAGTTCTTGCACTATTTATGTTTATCAGTTGAAGGAAATGGTAGCTCAAAGCGACTCATGATTAACCTTATCATGTCCAACAAAATTCGGTTACTCAGTTCGGACACACCGTCAAAATGACTTTTTCCGGGAGGAGTCCTCATTGAAAGAATACTATACTCTTTCAAGTATTTGAGAAACTTATTGCTTAAGTATTTTCCATTACGGTCTTACCCTGACGGTTTAAATACTTTGGCCGATCTGTTTGTCTATTTCGTGTCGAAACTTTAAAAGTTTCCGATTTGTGTTCTTCAAAAGAAACACATAACCATTACGCGATGCCACATTCGTAAAGGTCACAAAATATTCATATCCACTTCTAGCCTAGCTTTGACATGGGCCCACTTGCTTCACTATGAACTAGGGCTAACAGGTCAGTGGCATTTACACTTTTACCAAGTAAACAGTGTTTTAGGCAATTTGCCCAATAAACTAGATTCATAGACTTTATTTGAATGGAATCAAATCAGTCCTAGTACCCATTATTCAAAAGTGTGGATATACGATTCTTGTTTAATTGTGTCCCAGAAAACAATGCCACAATATGTTTCATCTAATTAAATCGGTTTGAGCTATTTGTTTGTCATGTTATATGTTTGAGATATATTTATATTCAAAATATAAATACTGTTATTCACATCTAATGTGTTTATCTCAATATCATCTTCATATAATAAAACACTTTAGTGTTCTAGAATATAAAGGTTCACCCGCAGCGGGTTAAACACTGATATAGAAATAATGTTTCTAGTCAAACTAGTTACATTATAATAGTTTCCAAATTTAGGTACACACCCGAAGGTAGTTCCTAAACTTAGGTATCTACAGTTAAAATAGCGACTTTCGTCCCGTTTCCAATTCGCAGATAAATCTCAACTGAAGTCAGTATCCTGCTCAAAGCAGATTCTGAACATCAATACATATTTATGCACAACACTAAGTATTTAAAATCTAATTTCAATACTAGTAATGAACATAATGTTGACAAACATATTTGAAGTCAGAGCCTTGCCCCCATTTTCAATTCTTTCATGTCCGCCTTGTCCAAACGGTAGTCACACTTCCGCGATCCCGTTTGCCACAATTTAGGCAGACATTTTGGGATATGTCTTTTATCTTCCCAGAAGATTATAATGATTTTGCCTTTGCCCTTTTTCCATATTCCAGAAGCCTTTGGCCAAGCCTCGGGTTTCTACAATATCAAAACAAGGTGCGCCTTGCGCTACTTGCCTAATTGCAAACTTTGACTTTATCTCATTGAGAATATTCATTAACCCTACAAGAGTTATTATTGCAATTTAATACTTCTAAAATCTAACTTAATAGATTTATGAAGATCCTTCAATTTCATTATCATACTTTAAGGATCTAATCCTTAGTTCTGATTCAGAAATTAAGGAGTCTATTTGACAAGCTCAATGGATTAAGCACTTAAGTTATCATTACATAAATCTTCCAAAAATTATGCTCTACTTTTTGCTTAACTCCGGGCTTAGGCTTAATGATGAGTGGTATTTCTATCACTATTTCCCACTCATTTAACCTAATATTTTGTATAGTTTCTTGAGTTTTGTGAATATTTTGATGTGTTTTGTGTTATTTTGTAGATAAATAAAGTTTCAGGACATTCTGGAGCTGTTTTGGGGCAAAATGGATAAAACTGGGCAAAAAGGGCAAAATCGTCATTTCAGCGTCGCGACGTTGAAGCCTTGCGCGTCACGACGCCCAACATGCGCCGAAACTGCTAACATGCGCCTGGTCAACGGGTCAGAATTTGAGAAGTTTGACTTTGCTAACGTGCACCGTGCCACGTGTCACCATCACAACGGAGATACTAATGTGCGCCCACCATACGTCAGCGTGACGCAAGCAATGACGTCATGAACAGTGCACACGTCAGCATGACGCAAGCAATGACGTCATGAACAGTGCCACGTCATCGGATAAAATCTGATCTCTTAGCCGCCTCGCCACGTGTCAAGCCGTCATTGATCCACGTCGAACTATGCCAGCGTCGCGACGCTGGCTGGGCGTCGCGACGCTGGACCCTTACCCGCGCCTATAAATTGAGCTCGAGATTTCAGAATTCATTGTACCTTCCTCTCTCTTAAATTCTTCTTAAAGAGAGAGCTTCTCTCTCTACAATCTTTAGTTTTTTAGTTTTTTTTTATTTTTACTTTTTAGTTTTGTAAATAATTTTAATTACTTTTTGTAATAATAGTAATTTAATTTTTACCTTTTACTTTTTACAGTTTTTACTATTTACCATGAGAAGGTAACTTCCCAGCTAGGGTGAAAGGTAATTCTTTTACTGTTACTATTTAGATTAATCTCACTTAAAAATAATATATTCACTATTTAAAATATTGACTTAAAAAGGATACCGCTATATTGGTCGGTTGGTAATTTAATTTAATCTGGTTTAAACCTGACTAATGAAGGATACCTCCAGATTGGTCGGTTGGTAAATTTATTTTGGTACCGCCTTTATGGCTGGATTATGGACAAATATTACCGCCTATATGGCTGGTTGGACTTAATTTGACTTAATCAGGATACCGCCAGATTGGTCGGTTGGTAAAATAATATCACAAGTTTATATATTATTTTATGGGAGATATCTAAAATAGTATATAGTAAAAGTAATTCCTTTTACCTTAGCATTTTATTATAATTTTACTTTTCAGCTTTTATTTTATGTCTTTTAATTTTATGTCTTTACTAGTCCTAGTTATGTGTTAGTTATCTAGGGGTTGTGATGATTTTTAATATCACCGGTTTATAAGGATTATTTTATAGTTTATGTAATTTAAAGGTTTACTTATTAAGTCTCAAGCTTAATACTTCTTATTGTCTGATCACCAATAAGATTGATATGGTAAATATAAAATGAACTAGACATAGGGATTTTAGGTTTCAGCCTTAGACTTAATAGCCCACGATCTTCCTTGAGGATAGATAACCCTTTAATAGATTTCCTTACATGATAGGAATATACCTGTCGGGCGGGGGTAGCCATAATTGGAACTTAAGCTTAATGAATCCAGGTAATTTGGTTGACATAGACATATGGTTCAATTGGGTTAAACTGGGTATTTGCGTCTGACCATCGACAGAGGCTTTTGCATAATTTAGTGTTCCAGGTTAGTAAACTGATTTATTACACAAACATAAAATAATTACTTCATCTTTTAAAAGATATTAGAAGGATTCACAACCCTAGATCTTTGTGTCTTTTGTATTTTCCTTAGTATTTTCTTTTGTCTTTTTATTTATTTAATTATTTAGCAACGCCACAATCAACCAAATCAATCAAACAATCATTCTCTTCACCTTCAATTAGATATTGTAATTAAATAGATTCAACAATTAATTACAATAGTAGAAATTAAGTCCTCGTGGGATCGATATTTTTATACTACTTGAACGATACGTGCGCTTGCGTTATACGTGTGTGTTTACGCCGGTCACTTAATATATTATTTTATCAAATTAAATAACTTATTATTTCCAGGACCATCCTGAAACTTTATTCCCAATTTGAAAAATTAACCATTTAAATACATTTTCCCTAGGATTATGTTTTAAATGTCAATCTTTCAATTTTATATCTTGATTTTAATAGTCCAACTATTTAATCAACGATTTTAGGTACTGTTTATTATAATGATTATAATAGTCCAACTATTTAATCAACTATAAATGTTTGTTTGAATATAGTCCAACTATAAATTAAAACAACAATTTAAATATTAGTCCAACTAACATTTAATTTATTTGACGACGAATGATATTTGTTTGAGCGCGTATGGCAAGTAATTAAACGAATATTGCAAATTCAATTCTTGCCTCCCACTATTTTTCGGCGAGCCTCTAACCCTCTGTCGAGTACTCGGGAAACCGTGTTTCCTAGTGGGCTAGGATCCCGTTAAATATCACATAATCTTGACTTTGGCCAACAAATTGTATGATAATTAACTAGGTAGATCTCTAAGATCAATTGGATCCAATCCAATTCCTAGATCCAGTAGGGGGACATCCAAGTCCGAAACATATATCTCATATATGCTAATACATCCAATGTATTGCCTAACCTTTTTCTTCTGAATCAGCTAAGCATTGGCTTTGGCACAACAAACTTAGTGATCCCAGTCAAGCGTGACCCATTGACCATAGAAAGCTTCGTAATCAATGTCGATGGACAAGAAGTGGTCTTGACTTTGGCCAACAAACCACAACTTGGACAAGACACTAATATGGAACAAAGCTCTCATGATTCAAACACATCCTCGACGGACAAAGGCCTTGACTTTGGCCAACAAACCAATGCAAATCTCAGATCTTGAGTGAGAATCACTCAATGGAAGGAAAGACGCTTAATATTTAGCGAGGGTTTTTCGGGTGTAAATTGGCAACCAATTTATTATCTTTGTTAAGGTCTCATCATCATACACCCTTAAACATGCATTCTAAGCACATAATAAAGCGCATATGATAAAATAATAATGATATGCGGATGGATACTTTACACATTGATCCTAGATCAAATCTCTCACTTTCTCTCTCCCGCTAGTACAAATATTTCTTCTACCCGTTACACTACACTTCTAAAGAAACCTCATTTACATTGAGGGGAATATGTGAGAAGAGAATACAAAGAATAAGGAGGTAATAAGGCTGGACATGCTGGTTCAATTAATAAATAAAATTATTATAATTTCCAAAATTGCCCCACCCATCTAATATCCATCTGATATACATTATTCATGCATCACAACCATGTATTCACATAAGCATGCTATCAATCAATCTAATCAAATTAATTAATCTGATAATTAGTGATCATCCAATGTTCAAACAATGATTTGATTTTGCTCGAGTCGAACTCGTTTTGCGAATAAGTACTCAAAGTACGAATTCTCGAATTATATTAAACAACAACATTAAATCTAATTAAATATGCATTTAATAATAATTCGCTTATTTAATTCCAAATTAAATACTACACTTTATTTACGAACCTTTGCGACTTAAATTCCAAATTTAATCGTTACGGGTCTCAAAGCCCGATTAACGTCCAACGTCAATCTAACTAAATTCCAATGGGCTTTTAATTAATTTCTTTAAGGTGTGGACTTTTGGTCAACTCAGGCCGAACCCAATAACCAAAGTCCAATCCGAGGTTTACCCTATAAGCGTGGAAATCAATTTTGGCCCATTAGGCCCAATTAAACTTTAAAGGTTCATTAGTCGCATTTAGGCTTTATGGAAGCGGTTCTAGGCCCAATTGGATCCAATCCATTTGGCCTAAACCTAACTTGGTACAACCAAGCCCAATAAGCCCAATAACAACTTTAAAAGCAAATTTCCAAAATTAGGCCCAATTCAATTAAATTACAAAAACCCAATTTTACAATTTAATTACACTAAAGTGCATAACACAATTAATCACCCAAATCAATATTTCCAAAACATCAAATTAGCCTAATTAATCATGCTTATCATCATTAAATTATGTCCAACGCAATTTAACAAAAATCAAACCCATTTTCATGCTTCATAAGTCTCGGCATTAAGGGAATTATTTTGTCCAATTTGAATTCAATCCAATTAAATCCAATTAAACATTAAATCAATATCCCATATGATTTCCAAGACATCCAATGATCAAAAAATCAAAATACCAAGACAATTTAGGGCATTTATATTTTCGGCCAAGCCTAAATATTTGGGGAAAATTGGTCCAAACAACTTTTCATCAAATTTATCCAATCAATTATCAATTAAAACACATTTAAACATATTCATTCATCCAATTTCATAAATCATGCTCAAACACATTTTTACCAAAAATTTACTCGCTCTGATACCATTGTTGGAGTTTCTAGGCCCCGAGGATCGAATCAAAAGCATAAAATACATGCGAATACATACGACGAAGTTGCGGAATACTTACATCGATCGGTTGAGCGACGCGGAGGACAACAAAATCAATCATCATGCTCGGCAGTCCACTGTCACAGCTCACTGTTTTGGTCATCCATTTTCGGTTTTGATCATCTTCGTCAAGCTCCAAGCTTCGTCAAATGATTCCAAGCTCATGGGTGGACTTCCGTATCACCTTCGCATATCTCTCGGAGTGCTAGCTCTCAAGAAATTTGCAACAAATTTTCCACACTTTGCTTCCCATCTCACGGTTTCTGCCCAACAAAAAACCAGTGAAGAACATGGCCAAATGGCCGAGAGAGAGAGAGGAGTTGGAGGAGGGAGAGAGATAAAAAATGTGTAATTGATTATTATTTTCTAAAAACAATAAAACATATACAACTTTTGATTTTTCAAAAATTAAGCCATAAATGTTTTCCATCAACTCATCAATCCATCAATCATGAATAGTGATTGGTGTCAATCACTCAAAGTGAAAGACATCCATCACTTGATTGAAGAATGATGTGACGCTAGATGCGACTAGTGATTTGACGCTTGATTTGATTTGCGTGCCGCACTCGAATTCGAAATGTGAATGCGCTCGCAAACAATCCCAGGCTCGGGTTCGTTAATTCTAAATTAATGAGTTTTTCGTTGCGACATAATTAAATCTAATTTAATTAAATAATCATGCCTAGCATAATTACTATTCACATCGCTAACGAATTAATTATAAATTAACTCGTTCGCCCGAATTAAAATCTAATTTTAATTCCGCTTCGAAATCCAATTTCGTTTAATATATCGAATATATTAATTTATCGATTAATTCCAAATTAATCGTTATCTCTCTTTAAATGATATTTTATCCCAGATAAAATATCTCTGCTATTAATCCCAGATTAATTTTCTCTCTTTACTAATTAATCCGAGATTAATATAAAAGTGCGAGTCATACGTCATCGGTGAATCTTCGGGAAGCGACCTATGAGATCCCCAGATATGTTGGCAGTAAATTCGGTCGTCGGACTATCCGAACACGTAAGTACCTAGTAGTACGTTTATACCGATTTACAAGACAAGGTTGGCTTCTAGCATAGTGCCATGCCTACCCAATTCTCCATAAATATCCTTACAAGAATAAATGATCTATATCAGACGTAGTATACGTAGTATTGCATATTTCGATCCAGTATCGGATGATCACGTGTTAGGCCTGGGGCTGGAATTGTGTCTGCCCCGTACGAAGCACATATCAGATGTCTGGTAACTAGTCTCTATAATCGGATATACATGACATAGTCATAATATCCCGATAGCTGCAGCATTTAAGAGAACCAGTCCCGTATCCTACGCGACCATCATCTGCATATGACTGGAGTGATACTTCCGTCTTGACATCACACCCAACACACTATGATTCTCGATATACCCAGAAGAGGCGTACACAGAAACCGGTTAAAGTCCTGGACGACCAAAACCAAAGTATATTGATTCTCGTAAGTATTAGCGGTGCAAGTCTCAGGTTATGACCAAATACACCCACCCTGATTTCAGACTTCCATATACACATAGTCATACTACCAATGGAATTCCGATGGGGTCTATCCAGAGCGAAGCTGTTTCCCGTACCATCGGTAAAACACAACCTCCTATTACACTTGCATGAGTATCCTATACCCAAATATATGACAACTATATCGTTATGCCCTCACAACGGGCATAAGTGTAATACTAGTCTTTTACGTATTTATCGATGTCCGATCTCGATAATACTCTGACTATGGATATTTAATGATTTATCCTTCGTGTACTGATACTGTCTCATATCATTCTCAATCCAGGAAAAAATCATATGGACCTCCTATCATTTATACATCTAGGTGATCTAATCACAAATGATAAGAGAGCAATCTCATTTGTCACATAGTTTATTTGTACGACAACACCATGATCTGTACAAATAGTGACGCTGTGGGTCATAATTGTCCAACAGTCCATGCCTTCAGAAATTAATTGAAAGCCCATTGGACTTTAATTAATTGACATTGGATGTTAATTTGGCTTTGAGACCCATTAAGATTATATTTAGAATCTAAGTCGCAAAGACACATTAAAAGTGTAATTATTTAATTTTGAATTAAATAAAGAATTAGTATTGAATACAAATTAAATCAGATTTAAAATTGTAGTTCGATATAATTCAAGAATACGCATTTGGAGTACTTATTCTTAAAACGAGTTGGACTCGCGCAAATCAAATCGTTGTTTGAACATTGGATGATCATTTAATTCAAAGATTAATGAATTGGATTAGATTGATTGAATAACATGTTTTGTGTGAATGCATGGATGTATTGTATGAATAATGTATATCAAATGGATATTAGATGGGTGAGGACAATTTTGGAAATTGTTGTAATAAATTTACAATTTATTAAATTGGACCTGCGTGTCCAGCCTTTATCTATCGATTCTTTGTAATTCTCTTCTCACCAATTCCCCTCATTGTAATGAGGTTTCTTTATTGTGTTATGTAATTGGGTATAAGTTAGAATAGTGCTAGCCGGGGAGAGGAAATGGAGTGATTTGTTCTAGGAATAATTTGTGAGATATCCATCCGCATATCATTATTAATTTATTTATCGCGCCTTATTATGCTTTTAGAATGCATGCTTAAGGGTGTATGATGAGACCTAATCAAAGATAATAAATTGGTTGCCAATTTACGCGAAAAAATCCTCAACAAATATTAAGTGTTTTCCTTACATTTAGTAATTCATTCTCAAGATCCAAGATTGGTATTGGTTTGTTGGCCAAAGTCAAGACCTTTGTCCATCACAGATGTGTTTGAATCATGAAGGCTTTGTTCCATATCGCATGTCTTGGCCAAGTTGTGACCAAAGTCAAGATCACTTATTGTTCATCGACATCGATTACGAAGCTTTCCAAAGTCAATGGGTCCCGCTTAATTGGAATTATTAAGCTTGTTGAGCCAAAGCCAAGGCTTAGTTGATTTAGAGGAAAAGGTTAGGAAATATATGGATATATTGTATATATGTTTCGGACTTGGAGGTCCACCTACCTGATCTAGGAATTGGATGAGATCCAATTGATTTTAGAGATGTACCTAGTTAAATATCATACATCTTGTTGGCCAAAGTCAAGGTTGTGTGTTATTTAACGTGATCCTAGCCCACTAGGAAACTAGGTTTCCCGAGTACTCAACAGAGGGTTCGAGGCTCGCCGAAAAATAGTGGAAGGCCAATATTTAATTTGCAATTTCGTTTAAATGCTTGGCATTACGCGCTTTCAAATTATTTCATCAATTATATATTTATTAGTTGGACTAATATTCTATTATTTTTCTTGTAACAGTTTGACTGTACCCAAATATCGTTAATTGAATAGTTTGACTATTGCAATTAAGATGGCTGGAAAGATCGGAGTTAGAGACATTATCATTGGCGAAAATGTCTTTAATGGCGTGAACTTTCCTGGTTGGGATATGAACCTCAGGATTGTCTTGGGCGCTGAGAGGATGCTCTATACGATAGAGAGACCTCTCGGGCCTAAGCCCGGAAATGAGCAGCCGCTTGAGCTTGAGCTTTGGAAGACTCATAGTGATGACAACTCAACTGCTCAATCTGTTATGCTCACTGCGATGACCTTTCAATTTCGTTGCCAAAACAAGGGATTGGATCCATATACTATGATGGCAAAATTGAAGGACATTCATTGATCTAACCTTAGATCGCAAAGGTATGAATTGCAGAAAAAGCTCTTTCGCTCTCGAATGTCGAAGGGTACATCTGTCGAGCACCATGTGTCGTAGATGACTGCTGACATTGAACAGCTGGGTTAGCTAGGCATAACCTTTGAGGCAGAGACTTCTATAGATTTGATCTTGCAGTCTATTTCTGACAGCTGGAGCGGGTTCATAATGAACTACAATATGATGAACCAATACCATACTCTCGGAGAGCTAATGGCAATGATGCGTGAAGTAGAAAAAGAGATATTGAAGGGGAAAAAGCGCGAGGCCCACTTCGCTTCAACATCTCAGTCTCCCAAGGCTTGGCCGAAGGCTACTAGAGGTGTAAAGAATAAGAAGAATAAGAAGGGCAAGGCCAAATCGTCAAAGTCTTCTGGGAAGGCAAAGGAAAAATCCCAAGATGTATGCCTGCAGTATGGCAAATGGGGTCACTGGAAGCGTGACTGCTGTGAGTACAAGGCGCACATGAAGGAAATTAAAGCAGGCAAGGCACCAGCTTCAGGTATGTTTGTTATAGAAATAAACATGTCTACTTCTAGTTCTAAAAATTGAATTTTTGATTCTGGTTGTGGTACTCATATATATACTGATGTGCAGGCTCTGCAGATTAGCAGGAGACTGGCCTCAGGAGAGATTGACCTCCGCGTTGGAAATGGGACTAGAGTCGCAATTTTGGCCATTAGGACTTATATTTTGGAACTGCCCTCGGGGCATGTATTTAATCTTTCAGACTGTTATTATGTACCTAGTTTGACTAGGAATATTATATCTGTATCTTTATTAGCCCAATGTGGAAACACTGGGTGTTTTATGTATAAAAATGATATGAAGATATGCAGTGCTGATGTAAATAATGGTCTTTATATTTTGAATATAAATCAATCTCAAACATATAATGTAACAAACAAAAGGCTTAAACTAAGTAATAAAGATGAAACTTATATGTGGCATTGTCGTTTGGGACACATCAACAAGACTCGCATATCCACACTTTCGAAGAGTGGGTACTTGGATGGATTTGATCCAAATTCATATGACGTCTGCGAATCTTGTTTATTAGGCAAAATGCCTAAAACACCTTTTAGCGGTAAAGGTGCACGTACCACTGAACTGTTAGCCCTCGTTCATAGTGACGTATGTGGGCCCATGTCTAACCAGGCTAGAGGTGGATATGAATACTTCGTGAACTTTACGGATGATGCATCACGTTATGGTTATGTGTATCTTATGAGACACAAGTCGGAAACCTTCAAGAAATTCAAAGAGTTTCGACACGAAGTAGAAAAACATACCGGCAAAAGTATTAAAACATTACGGTCGGACCATGGTGTAGAATACTTAAGCAATTAGTTCTTGATTACTTGAAAGAGTATGGTATTCTTTCACAGTGGACTCCTCCTGTAACACCTCAATTGAACGGTGTGTCCGAACGGAGAAACCGAAATTTGTTGGACATGGTAAGGTCGATGATGAGTCGCACAGAGCTACATATTTCCTTATGGGGATATGCATTGAACAGTGCAATACTTATTTTGAATAAGGTTCTGTCAAAGTCTGTTCAACAGACTCCGTATGAGATATGGACAGGAAAGAAATCGGGTTTCTCATTCCTGAAGATTTGGGGATGCTGGGCATACGTTAAACGTTTGGAAGTACCAAACTTGAACCCAAATTGGATAAATGCCTATTTGTAGGTTATCCTAGGGAAACCAAAGGATATTACTTCTACAACCCAGAAGAGAACAAAGTATTTGTTGCTCTACATATGGTTTTCCTTGATAAGGAATTCCTAAATGCAGTGGTTAGTGGGAGGAAAGTAGAACTCGATGAAAATCGGAGTGATACTGTTCCTGGTATAGAATCCTTAACGGAACATGAACAGTTCATCAGGGATGAGACTGAACCATAATCTTCGAATACACAAGAACCGCGTAGATCAGAAAGAGTCAGAAAATAACCTGAGAGCTATGGATTTCTGATCTCACCTCATTTGGATATTAATCTTATTGAGGAAGACGAACCGGCTACGAATGAGGAATTGATATAAGGTATCGACTCTGATTTATAACAAGATGCCATGAAGTTCGAAATAGATTCCATGTACACCAACCAAGTTTGGACACTGGTTGATACACCAGAAGGCGTAAAGCCTATTGGTTGCAAATGGGTCTTCAAGAAGAAAATCGACATGAATGGCAACAAATAAATGTATAAATCTAGGTTTGTAGCGAATGGGTATCGTCAACGACATGGTGTCGATTATGATGAAACTTTTCACCTGTTGCCATGATTAAATCCATTCGGATTATGCTTGCTATTGCTGCATATTTTGATTACGAGATATGGCAGATGGACGTCAAAATCGATTTCCATAACGGAAACCTTTTGGAGGATGTTTATATGTTGCAAACAAGGTGTGTAATTTAAATCGATCCATTTATGGATTGAAGCAAGCATCGCGTTCTTGGAACCAATGTTTTGATGAAATCATAAAAGAATATGATTTCGTTCAAAATGAGGATGATCCTTGTGTATATAAGAAGGTTAGTGGGAGCGCACTGACATTCATTATCATTTACGTTGATGATGTATTACTTATTGGCAATGACATTCCCATGCTACAATCGGTGAAAGCTTGGCTTTCATTAAAATTCTCCATGAAAGATCTGGGAGAAACAGCCTTTATTCTGGGAATAAAGATCTACCATGATAGGTCTAGAAAGCTGCTTGGACTCTCCCAGAGCACATATATTGACAAACTGTTGAAGAGATTCAACATGGAACAGTCTAAGAGAGGACTGTTGCCAGTGTCACATGGCGTCACTCTATCTAAGAACATGTGTCCTAAAACTCAAGATGAGAGAGACAACATGAGTAGGATCTTGTTCGCCTCGGTAGTCAGATCGATCATTTATGCCATGATATGTACGTGACTGATCTCTCGTATGATTTGAGCATGTGTAGTCACTATCAGTCCGATCCAAGTAATGGTCACTGGATGGCGGTTAAGAACATCCTTAAGTATCTTACACGAACTAAAGATGCTTTTTTAATCTATGGAGATGGAGAACTTGAGGTAACAGGGTATACCTATGTAAGTTTCCAAACCGATAAAGAAGACTGTAAGTCGCAATCTGGGTACATATTTTATTTGAACAACGGAGCGGTAAGCTGGAAATCTTCCAAGAAATAGACTGTTGCCGATTCAACAGAAAAGGAATATATTGCTGCAGCTGAAGCAGCAAAAGAGGCAGTTTGGATCCGTAAATTCCTAATTGGATTAGAAGTAGTTCCGTTAGCAGTTGAGCTCGTTCCATTGTATTATGACAATAACGGGGCTATAGCGCAGGCTAAGGAACTGCGGTCTCATCAACGATCCAAGCATGTTCTTCGATGTTTCCATCTGATTCGTGAGATCATACATCGTGGCGATGTGAAGATCGAGAAGGTCGCATCAGATGACAACATTACAAATCCGCTGACGAAAGTTATTCCTCAGCAAAAGTTTGAGCGACATTTACATAGTTTAGGTGTTAGATGCTTGAGTGACTGGCTATAGGCCAAGTGGGAGATTGTTGGACAATTATGACCCATAGTGTCACTATTTGTAAAAGACATTGTGGTTTTTGTACAAATTAACTATGTGACAATGGAAATTACTATTTTATCATTTTGTAATTTGATTACTCGAATATATAAATGATAAAAGTCCTTATAATTAGTTCCAGATTAATAAGATATGAGGACAATATCAATCCACAAAGGTTTAATCATTAAATATCTCTAGTCGTAGACTAGTATTGCACTTGTGCGTGTTACGGAAGCGTAACAACATAGTTCTCATATATTTAAGAATTGGATATTTATGCAAGTGTGATAGGAAGTTGTGGTTACCGATGGTACGGGAACAGCTTTGCTTTGGATAGACCCCGCGGAATCCCATTGGTAATATGACTATGTGTCTATGGGTATCCGTATCAGGGTAGGTATATTTGGTCTTAACCTGAGACTTGCATCGCTAGTACTTACGACAATCAATACGCTTTGGTTTTGGTCGTCCGGGACTTTAACAGGTTCTATGTACGCCTCTTCTGGGTATATTGAGAATCATAGTGTATTGGGTATGATGTCAAGACGGAAGTATCACTTCAGTCATATGGAGATGATGATCACGCAGGGATACAAAACTGGTTCTCTATTATTTTGCAACTATCGGGATAATATGACAAGGTCATGATTATCCGATTATAGAGACTAGTTGCTTATGATCCGATATATTCTTCGTACGGGGCAGACACTATTCCAGCCTCAGGCCTTGCATATGACATCTGATACTGGATCGCAATACATAATACTACGTATACTACGCCTGACATAGATTATATATTCCTTAAAGAATATTTATGGAGAATTGGGTAGGCACGGCACTTTGCTAGAAGCCAACCATGTCTCGTAAATCGGTAAGAACGTGGTACGAGGTACGCACGTGTTCGGATAATCAGACGACCGGATTTACTACCAATATATCCAGGGATCTCATGGGCCGCTTCCCGAAGATTCACTGATGACGTATTACTCGAACATAATTAGTCTGAGATTAATAAGAAGAGAGATAAAATTAATCTATGATTAATTACGGCGAGAATTTATCCGGGATCAAATTCAAATAGAAGAGAGAAAATGATTAATTTGGAATTAATCGATTAAATAATATATTCGATATATTAAATGAAATTAGATTTCATAACGAAATTAAAATTAGATTTTAATTCGGGTGAATAAATTAATTTAGAATTAATTCGCGAGCGACTTTAATAATAATTTTGTGAGGCATTATTATTAATTAAATTTGATTTAATTAAGTCGTAACAAAAAATTCGTTAATTCAGAATTAACGAACCCGAGCCCGGAATGTGTTTGCGGGCCCACTCGAATTTTGAATTCAAGTGGGGCCCGCAAGTCACATCACTTGTCATTCTCATCACTTTTTGGTGATGGAAGTTAATGATGAAATGATGGTGGCTTGTAAGACACACAATTGTGAAAGAAGTGAATGACATTTACCAAACATTTGGTATATCATTTTTTGGTTTTTGGAAAATCAAAATACAAGATACAATTCATTCTCTCCCTCTCTCTCTCTCCCAACCGAAACTCTCATTCTTCTTTTACTCTCCATTGCCGAGAACAAGAAGAAAGAAAAAGAAGCCATTTGTTGCAAATGTTTCCTAATGCTAGGACACATTAGATCATACAAAGGTGATAGGGAAACATTCCATAGAGTTTGGAATCTCAAACTTCAAGCTTGGAGCTTCAACATACAATTTTGGAGGAGCTTGCAGCAACTTCAAAAGAGGAAAGTTTTGAACTCTACATCTACATCCAACCGAGCATTGTAAGTATTTTCCGTTAACTTCTTTGCGTATTCACACTCATTTTATGCTTATTAGATCTTGGGATTGATCTTAGAGACCCAACAATATCAGTATTATGCCTTTATAAGGCCAGAGGGTTATTAGCGAGCCTAAGGTATATGTTTGAGACATTTGAGAATACTAATTCAATGTATCATCGTAGCTGTTCTTGAAGTTAGGAGGGGTGTGATAAACCCTCGCAGTTATTGGTTAGTTAAGTTCTCTGGTTAAGAACCAAGATAGTAAATTTTATTGTTAACAAACAATTGAAGATTATAGATATGAAAAATAGTTAGCCTTAGCCTTAATAGGTAAGCATGCAAATGATTAATAGACCTAGAAAATTTCTAGAAATGGATTAGAGAGTTTCTGTATATGCATTGTGAATCAGATCAGTAGGTATAAGGCCGAATTGATGAAATTTTTATAAGGAGAGGAGAAATGTAATATCCCGAATATTTTCCGAACGGTTCTAGAAACTTTTCGAATTGAAGTTTGGAATTTGGATCTGATTGATATTCGAAAATTAGATTTCAAGTGTTGGAAAATAGCTGGGAATATTTTAGAGTGCAGATTCATCGCACTGGAAAATGCGTGGTTTAGAGAACCGGTTATGCGATATCTAATTTTATCATTATACACGTAAAAGTATCTTGTTTCTATAATAACGATTGCAAATGAACTTCTATTGTGTTGATTCTTAAGCTGTCGGACTCGTCTTTCCGAGACGAACAAGTTTCATGTTGAACATTTTCGAAAATCACATCAGAGGGGCTTCAAAATAGCTGATTTCCGAAATTACCCTTCTAAGTATGGGCAATTAAGTAATTTTTGGAAGAATAAAACTATATATTATTGTTCATCTTTACAAAAAAAAAAACAGGGAGGAAATACGAGAGAGAGAGGGGGGAGAGAGATAAATGATATAAATTGAATTGTTTGAGCATAAGTGTATTGAATATGTGTATAGGGTAGAATCCGAGAGAAATCGAAGCGAATATGATCGATCCGAATAGTAAAGCGAATTCTGGTAAAATCGGGTTTCACACGCATTTTGTGCTTTGATGAACGTAATTAAGGATATAAGTTAATTATGGTGAATCAATAATATTTGAGTAATCCTAGAAAGGTTTGGAGGGCTAGGATCATTCCACATCATTTTCGGAAACGTTTCGGAAGATTTATCGGAAATGCATAAATTACATATTTGAGATATAGGATTGACATAGAACAATGTATAATGATATTATATGAGTATTGGATGTATTATGAGAAATGAAACTTAAATCATTGAAAAAAGATATAATTTGGGTTTTCTCGGAAAGTATGGAGTTTATGTTTTAGTAAGTTTCTTTGATTAACGACCTTAACCATTTGAATTTTGTTTTACAGATGGAGAAAGTGAAAGAAAGAGTAGCATGGACCCATGTAAGTACCTCACTGTGATCTTGCCTTAGGTAGACAATGTATGATAGCTGAATGTATATTTATATATGAATAGATATTAGTATAGATTTCAGAGTCGTAGAAATATGTAGTAGTAGTTATGGAGTTGTAAAAAGTATGAAATGAGGGCTTTCAGAGATACTGTAAATAAGATTCGCAAAAGAGAACGTATAGAAACAGATTTTCTAAAATTTTGCACAGTGTTGGGTTTCCAGATAGCAAGCTAGTATCAGCATGAAAAGTTTAGCACAAGCTGTCGTTACATTTTCATAGTTAAACATATCTTCTAGTAGAACGCGTTTTCAGTACACGAGATGTAAAAGTTTTAACGAAGTTTCTAGACTTTAGTTTAGTCCTAGTATGAGTGTGGATTTGACGGCATAAACACACGCGTATAACGCAAGCGCACGTATCGTTCAAGTAGTATAAAAATATCGATCCCACGAGGACTTAATTCCTACTGTTGTTATTAATTATTGATACTATTTATTTAGGGAGAAGAGAATGATTGTTTGATTGGTTGAATGTGGTTTACCTTAATTAAAGTAAATAAAATAAACAAAAGAAAATACTAAAGAAAATAACAAAAGACTCAAAGATCTAGGGTTGTGAATCTTTCTAATATCTTTTAAAAGATGAAGTGATAATTTTATATTTGTGTAATAAATCGGTTTACTAACCTGGAACACGAAATTATGTGAGAGTCTATGTCGATGGTCAGACGCAAATACCCATTTTAACCCAATTGAACCATACGTTTATGTCAACCAAATTACCTGGATTCATTAAGTTTAAGTTCCAATTATGGCTACCCCCGCCCGACAGGTATATGTCTATCCTGTAAGGAAATCTATTAAAGGGTTATCTATCCTCAAGGAAGATCGTGGGCTATTAAGTCTAAGGCTGAAACCTAAAATTTATTTGTCAAGTTTATTTTAGATTTAGCACATCAATCTTATTGGTGATCAGACAACAAAAATCATTAAGCTTAAGATTTAATAAGTAAACCTTTAAATTACCCAAACTATAAAATAACCCCTTATAAACCGGTGATATTAGAATTCATCACAACCCCAGAGAACTAACTTAGTTACGACACATAACTAGGGCTAGTAAAAACTTAAAAGTAAAAGTCATAAAGTAAAAATGCTTAAAAGTAATTGCGGTAAAGTAAAAGCTGAAAAGTAAATTACATTAAAATAAATAAAATGCTAAGTTAAAAGGATCAACTTTTACTACTACTAATTAGATATCTCCCTTAATATAAAATATTAACTTGTGATTATTTTACCAACCAGCCATATAGGCGGTAATCTCATTAAGTCAAATTAAGTCCATCCAGCCATAAAGCCGGAACCAAAATACCTGCCATATAGGCGGTAAGAAATTTAATTACCAACCGACCAATCTGGCGGTATCCTTGATTAGTCAGGTTTAAACCAGATTAAAATGAATTACCAACCGACCAATATAGCGGTATCCTTTTTAAGTCAAGTTTTAAATAGTGAATATATTATATTTAAGGGATATTAATCTAAATAGCAATAGTAAAAGAATTACCTTTCACCCTAGCAGGGGAAGTTAGCTCCTCATGGTGAATAGTAAAAACTGTAAAAAGTAAAGAAAATAAATCACTATTACTACAGAAAGTAATTAAAATTAATTACAAAAATAAAATTTAAAAGAAACTAGATAGAAAACTCCATATTTACATCAGAGAATTCAGAGAGAATGGTATATCTGAAACTGAAATTTCAAGTTCTATTTATAAGCGTCAGTAAGGGTCCGGCGTCGCGACGTATAAAGTTATCGACGTGGCAGCTACTGGTTCGTCGACTAAGATTATGGGTAAGTGATAATGTGACACATGGCAAGGTGGTTGGGAACTCAATGATTGCGACACGTGGCTGCTCGTGATTGGCTGATTTCAGATTCTCATCCGCCACGTGTCACTTCTGATAAATGAGTCAATAATTGGTGCTGACGTGGGACTGACGTGGCGACACGTGGCGAAAGTGACCGTCGGCACCATAGAATGATGACACGTAGCACGCTGTGATTGGCTGATGATGACGTGGCAGCCACGTGGGACTTTGACTGTGTCAACCGGTGATCTGGATGATGACGTGGAGTGACATGTGGCGACACATGGCGATGGCGACTGTCGGCACCATAGGATGATGACATGTGGCACGGCGCACCTTAGCAGATCAGCTGTGATGGTGAGACGTGGCACGGCGCACGTTAGCAAAGTCAAACTTGTCTCAGATTCTGACTTGTGGACCCAGCGCACGTTAGCACTGTTCGGCGCACATTAGGCGTCGCGACACCAAAGGCTTGGCGTCGCGACGTGCCAAAATTACCAAAATGCAATTTTTTCCAATTTTCACTGTTTTGCTCCAAATCACCTCCAGAATGTCCTCAAACTTTATTTATCTACAAAATAACAGAAAACACATCAAAATATTCACAAAACTCAAGAAACTATACAAAATATTAGGTTAAATGAGTGGGAAATAGTGATATAATTACCACTCATCACACCCCCAAACCTAACATTTTGCTAGTCCTCGAGCAAAACATAGAGTAAAACCTTTAAACCCCTAGGTGTCCCTAGTGGACGACTTGTAGTCTCGTCAGGGTTTAAAGTAATGATACACACAAACATTTTATAAAAGTAAAAAGGTAGTGAAACTAATGCACACAAAATCAAAAAGACAAGCGAAAAGAGAATAAAGAAGTTAGTGACTAATCAGATGAAACTTATACTCCAAGTTACTAGTTGTTTTCTTTCTTCTAAATTACCGAATAAGTAAATTCTCCTATTATATTTACCATTCTCCATATATACAGCTGACAAAATATTAAAAAACTCATTTTTTCCACAACAGTCACAAGTGCAGTTGATAAGAGAGTAATATTTTTGTCCTAAAGTTTTATCAGAATTCACACCTTTTGTAGCAATGGAATATTTTTTCTGATTTTTCTGATTTTTTTTTCTTTGATTTTTTTATTTATATACAATATCTTCCATCTATGTAGCGAGTGTTGGGTCGGTGACTCCCAAACCAGTTGGCTTTAGGGCACTAGGTGTTAAGACACCCCTACAGACTTAATTACGCAGACTTCAGATATATATATATTTTTGCAGCATCTTGATCCATGTAGCGAGCTTTGGGCCAATGACTCCCAAACCAGTTGGCTTTAGGGAGCTAGGTGTTAAAACACCCTTACAGACTTAATAACTCGGATCTCATAATTTTTTTTTACTCCATCACTTTTTGAGATGCTTCCTCCAATTAAACTAGAGCACTAAAAATTACAAACTTTTCAATTTGAGCTCATGTCCATATGTTACAATGCATGTTGAAAATATATGCTAACTGAGCATATGAAGATCCATTTTAGTCAGTTTTATTGAGAATTCACAAATTAAATAATTTAAAATGAAATAAACAAAAATTAACTTGTTCCGAATTAGGTTTGAGATACGTCTCAGAAGTGGAAACTCCTTACTCAGCTATCTCTTACCAATTTCACCTTTTTAGTCAAAATAAAAACAAAAACGCAATTTTTTTTTTGTATTTTTCGAAAAATTTTGGACTAAAAATAAAAACAACACACAAACTAAAAACAAGGTACCGATCAACTAATTCCCTCCCCCAAACCTAAATGAGACATTGTCCCCAATGTCTTAAATAGTAGAAGAAGAGTTCAGAAGATAATACTGTTGGATTTTTCTAAGGTCCCAAGATCAAACAAGACATGAAAACATGCGTGAATACATCAACGGAGGTAGCGGAATACTCACATTGATCGGTTATGTCGATTTGAAGACGAATCAAGGCCAAAAACGTACTGCCTTGCTCACGCCACTGCAACCAGTCCACGCTCACTGTCTTCGCAGTTTCGGGTCTCAAAACGAAGCTCTAAACTCCGTCGGATGAGTCCCGCCTCATGGGTGAACCTCCCTACCACCTTCGCAAGACTTGTAAGTGTGCTAGCACTTGAATTTTCACCATGAAAACCCACTCTTGGCTTCCCTATGTTCACGCCTAAACTGGTTCAAAACCAGTGAAGAATGGCCACCACTTTGGCGTGAGAGAGATGAGAGAGTTTGAGAGAAAATGTGTTGTCTTAATTGATTTTTGTTACCAAAAATCAATTTATATTTATGCCATAATATTTATTAAATTAATAATAAACTTATGACACAAATCATGCAATGGTTTAGAGTGTCAAACACTCAATTTCCATGCAAAACCATTGAGTGCATTGTACACAATCTTCATGCAATGCATTAGAATTAAATAATGCATAATATGACATGTGTCATGTGGGCCCCACACGTTTCCAAATGAAAGTGGGCCCACGTGCACTCACGCGTTCGGGTTCGATATTTCCGAAATACCGAGCTTACGTCGCGACGTTAATTATATCGAATAATTGCGGCTAGCGAAATTATTATTTACGTCGCTAACGAATTAATTCTAAATTAACTCGTTTGCCCGAATTAAAATCTAATTTTAATTCCGCGTCGAAATCTAATTTCGTTTAATATATCGAATATATTAATTTACCGATTAATTCCAAATTAATCGTTATCTCTCTCTAGACGATATTTTATCCTAGATAAAATATCTCCGTAATTAATCCTAGATTAATTTTCTCTTCTCATCTATATAATCCCAGATTATTCAAGAGTGCAAGTTGTGCGTCATCGGTGGATTATCGGGAAGCGACCCATGAGATCCCCGGATATATTGGCAGTAAATACGGTCGTCGGAGTATCCGAATCACGTACGTACCAAGTACTACGTTCTACCGATTTACGAGACAAGGTCGACTCCTAGCAAAGCACCAAGTCTACTCAATTCTCCGGACATATTCATCAAAGAATATCAAAGATCTGTATCAAGCGTAGTATACAATTGTATTGTGCATATCGGCCCAGTATCGGATAATCACGTGTTAGGGCTGGGGCTGGATAAGTGTCTGCCCCGTCCGAAACACATATCGGATGTCTGGTAACTAGTCTCTATAATCGGATATTCATGACCTGGTCATAATATCACGATTGGATGCGCATCACTTAAGAGCACTAATACCGTATCCTGCGTGACATGACATCATCCACTATGACTGGAGTGACACTTCCGTCTTGACATCACATCCAATACACTACGATTCCTGATAAACCCAGAAGAGGTGAACACAGAACCAGTTAAGATCCCCCACCACCAAACCAAAGTTTACCCATTGTCGTAAGTATTAGCGATGTAAGTCTCAGGTTAAGACTATACACACCTACCTTGATTTCGGCCTCCATAGACACCTAGTCATAATACCAATGGGATTCCGAAGGGTCTATCCAGAGCGAAGCTGTTTCCCGTACCATCGTGTGAAACACGACCTCCTATCGCACTTGCACAAGTATCCAATACTTATATATATGAGAACTATGCCGTTGTGCCCTCACAACGCGCACAAGTGCAATACTAGCCTATTCCGCATTATCGATGTCCAGTCTCGATAATACCACGGCTAGGGATATTTAATGATTAATCCTTCGTGGACTGATACTGTCTCATATCATCTCAATCCAGGAACTAATCATAGGGACCTCTCTTCATTTATATATCTATGGTGATCTAATCACAAATGACGAGAGTGCAATTTCCTTGTTACATAGTTAATTTGCTACAGCAACACAATGATCTGTGCAAATAGTGACGCTATGGGTCATATTATCCAACAATCTCCCACTTGGCACATAGCCAGTCACTCGAGTGTCCTACACCGAACTATGTAAGGTTCGCTCAAATTGCTGAGGAAAGGTTTTCGTCAGCGGATTTGTTTGATTATCGTTTGACGCGATTTATACGATCATCACATCGTCACGATGTATGATCCGAACGAATCAGATGATATAGAAGTATATATCTGGATCGTCGATGAGACCTTTAATTCCTTAGCATGTGCTGACGCCTAGCTCAGCTGCTAACAGAACTATATCTAATCAAATTAGATTTACTTTCGACCCAAAAGACTTCTATTGCTGCCTCAGCTTGCAGCAATAATCCGCATTTGTTGTTTATTCGGCAACAGTTATCTTGCCTGGAAGATTTCCAGCTCAGTGTTCCGTTATTCAAACTTTATAGTACCACAGTATTTAACTGTTTGGAAACTTGCAGTGGTGATCCCAGTCACTTCAAGTTCTCCTTCTCCATAGTTTAAGACAGCATCTTTAGTTCTCTCAGATACTAACAGATGTTCTTAATCTTTAATCCAATGACTGTCACTTGGATTGACCTGATTGTGACTCCATATGCTTGAAGCGTATGAGACACCAATACAAGTACATTTTAAATGTACAATTTCCCAAAGAGTGTTAACAACTCCAAATCTATCCCAGTAGATCTTTATTCCTCTAATAAAGGTTGTTATCTCCCAGAATTCTACGGAGAATTTCTATTGAAAGCCAAGCTTTCAACAATAGCTATATGGGAATATCACTGTTAGTGCAATCTCCCACTAACCTCCTTATATACACAAGAATTATTTCGTTTTCAGTCAAATCATAAACCATTATGATTATTTCAAAACGACAGTTCCAATAACCTTATGCTTGTATTAATCCAAACATGGATCGAATAACCCGCAAACCTTGTTTGTCGGTTATATAAAATCGTCAGGATGTTGTAAACATCCTCCAAAAGGTTTCCTTTTTAGGAAAGCGATTTTGATTTATAACTGACACATTTCATAAATGAAATATACAGTTATTTTTCAAGCATTTTCAAAATGGATTTACCATGGCAACAGGTAAAAGGTTGAACCGTTATTAACATAATGTTGATAACGATACCTTTCCGTCAAAAGCTTAGCTTTGCACGTTGGTATGTTGCCTTCCATGTATGTCTTCCTTGAAGACGTTTAATGTACCATAGGCACAACGCCTTGTGGTACAACAACTAGTATCCAAACATAGTTGTTATAGATGGAATCCATTCGGACTCATGGCACTTTGCCATAACAGGGAGTCGATACCTCGTATCACTTCCTCATAACGTAGTCGGATGGTACACCTCCATAAGATTGACATCATTTATGAGGTTAGATCAGAACCCATACCCTAGGTTGTTTTTTGACTCTATCCGATCTACGAAGTTCTTGTGTAGTTGAAGATTAATGGTATATTTCATCATAGATGAACTATTTGTGTTCCATTAAGGACTTCGTGCCTTGAACAGTATCAGTATTACTACTCCGATTTTCATCGAGTATCACTATCCCCCACTGACCACTGCATATCGGTATTCCTCTCAGGAAAACCGCATGGTGAGCAACAATCACATTGTTCTCATGTGGGATTTACAAGTACTATATTTAAGGTTTCCTTAGGATAACCTATATTGGTACTTATCCAATTTGGGTCCTTAGTTTGGTATCATCCAAACGCTATGCCTGGCATACCCAAATTATCCGGAATGAGAAACCTCGTTTCTTCCCTGTTCATATCCTATATGATATCTGTCAAACAGATTTATATGGAACCTTATTCTAAATAAGTTTTGCACTGTTAATACATATCCTGTAGAAGGAAATAGTAGCTCAGAGCGACTCGTGATAAACCTTATCATGTCCTCATCTGAAAGAATAACGTACTCTTTCATGTACGTAATTGAAACTTACTGCTTACTGGATTTTCCATTACGGTTTTACCCGGGCGGAATAATACTATAGCCGATCTGTTTGTCTTCTTCGTGTCGAAACTTCAAAAGTTTCCGATCTGTGTTCTTCAAAAGAACACATAACCACAACGTGATGCTGCATCCGTTAAGGTCACGAATATTCATGTTACATCTAGCCTAGCTAGATATGGGCCCCACTTACTTCACCATGAATAGGGCTAACAGATCGTGGCCCTTTTACTATTACCAAGTAAATAGTATTTTAGGTATTTTACCTAATAAACTAGATTCGTAGACCTTATTTGAATAGTCAAATCAGTCCTAGTACCCACTCTTAAAAGTGTGGATATACGAGTCTTCTTTAATTGTGTCCTAGACAACAATGCCACAAATAAGTCTCTATTGATCAAATCAATTTGAGCTATTTATTTGTCATTTTATATGTTTGAGATTTTATTTATATTCAAAATAAATTCTGTTATTTACATCCAATGTATTTATCTCAGTATCATCTTTATATATTGAAACACTTTAGTGTTCTAGAATATAAAGGTTTTATCCGCATGGATTAAACACTGATATAGAGATAATGTCTCTAGTTAAACTAGTTACATTATAACATTTCCTAATTTAAGTACATACCCAAAGGGTAGTTCCAAAACTTAGGTATCTACGGTCGAAACAGCAACTTCGTCCCGTTTCCATTCGCAGAGAAATCTCGGCTTGAAGCCAGTATCCAGCTCTCAGCGGATCCTGAACATCAATACATATATGTATTATGTACCACACTAAGTATTTAAAATCCAATTTCAATACTAGTAGTGAACATAACTTTGACAAATATTTTTAAAGTTAGAGCCTCGCCCTTTCTTTAATTCCTTCGTGTCTTCCATATCCAAATGGTAGTCACTTTGGGATATGTCAATTATCCTTTTCAATATTTCACAAACCTTTGGCCAAGCCTTGGGTTTCGGAATATCGAAACGATGTGCACCTTGTGCTACATGCCCAATTGCAAACTTTGACTTTTCTCCACTAGAATAGTCAATTAATTCTCCAAGAATTATTAATTGCAATTTTAATACTTTTAAATCTAAAGATAGATTTATTATAAGTATATTAATTAAGCACTAAAGTCATCATCACATAGATCTTCCAAAGACTTTATGCTCTACTATTTGCTTAATAATGGGCTTAGTCATAATAGTTATTTTATCAAATAAATTAGCCTATTATTAATTCCCAATTGAAAATTAAATCATTTAAAACATTTAATCCAAGGATTATATATTTTAAATATTCAACCTTTTCAATTCTTTCTTGATTTCAATAGTCCAACTATTTAATCAATTTTAATAAGGTACTATTTATTATAATGATTACAATAATCCAATTATTTAATCAACTATAATTTTAATATTGATTACTATAATCCCATTATAAAATCAACTATCATTTAATTCAATTATATTGATTACTATAATCCAATTACAAAATCAACTATATATTGAATGAGTTTGTATATAGTCCAACTATATATATTTATAAAACACATAAAATATTAGTCCACGACTAATACTTTTGATTAATATGACGAGTAAAATAAAATGAGCGTGTTTAGCGAGTATTCGAACGAATGTTGCAAATTCAATACTTGCCTCCCACTATTTTTCGTCGAGCCTCTAACCCTCTGTGGAGTACTCGGGAAACCGTGTTTCCTAGTGGGCTAGGATCCCGTTAAAGTATCATACAATCCTGACTTTGGTCAAACAAAAATTGTATGATAATCACTTAGGTAGATCTCTATGATCAATTGGATCTCATCCAATTCCTAGATCCGGTTAGGTGGCATCCAAGTCCGAAACATATGTATAATGTCAATGTATCCATTACATTTTCCTAACCCTATCTCCGAATCATCTAGGCCTTGGCTTTGGCCAAAAACAAACCTAATGATTCCAGTTAAGCAGACCCATTGACGAGGAAAGTTTCGTAATCAATGTCATTGGACAAAAAGTGATCTTGACTTTGGCCAATAAAAATCACGATTTGGACAAGACACCGATATGCAACAAAACTCTCATGATTCAAGTACATCCTTGATTGACAAAGGTCTTGACTTTGGTCAATAAAAACCAATGCCAACTTCGGATCTTGAACAAGAATCATTCAATGGAAGGATATTTGCTTAATATAAATTGAGGGATTTTCGCGTGCAAATTGGCTACCAATTTAATTATCTTTGTTAGGTCTCATCATCATACACCCTTAAACATGCATTCTAAATACATAATAAAGCGAGTATGAAATAAAATAATAATGATATGCGGATGGATACTTAACACATTGATCCTAGATCAAATCTCTCCCTTTCTCACTCAAGCTAGCACTTGTACTACTTCTACCCTTACACTACACTTCTAAAGAAACCTCATATATATAGAGGGGAATAGGTGAGAAGAGAATACAAAGAGAAAGAAGGTGATAAGGCTGGACACGCAGGTCCAATTTAATAAATCGAATTTATAACAACAATTTCTAAAATTGCCCACCCGACTAATATCCATCCGATATACATTATTCATTCAACACAACCACGTATCACACACATAAGCATGCTATCAATCAATCTAATCAAATTAATTAATCTGATAATTAAGTGATCATCCAATGTTCAAACAACGATTTGATTTTATCGAGTCAAACTCGTTTTTGCGAATAAGTACTCAAAGTACGAATTCATGAATTAAATTAAACTACATAATTAAATCCAATTTAACATGTATTTAATACTAATTCACTATACAATTCCAAATTAAATATTGCACTTTATATTAATAAACCTTTTACGATTTAAATTCCAAATTTAATCGCGTCGGGACTCAAAGTCCGATTAACGTCCAACGTCAATTTAATTTAAGTCTAATGGGCTTCAATTAATTTCTTTAGGCATGGGCTTCGGCAACCAAAGCCCAATAGTGGAATCACCCAAAATGCCTTAGAAATCAATTTCGGCCCATTAGGCCCAATTAAACATTAAAGGTTCATTAGTCGCAATTGGGCTTTATGGTTAAGGTTTTGGGCCCAATTGGATCCAATCCATTTGGCCTAAACCAAACTTGATAAATCAAGCCCAATAGGCCCAATTACAACTTTAAATTCTAATTTCCAAAATTAGGCCCAATTAATTAAATCCAAAAATCCAATTTTCACAATTTAATTACAAAAGTGCATTATATGATTAATCAACTAAATCAACATTTCCAAAACACTAAATTAGTCCAATTAATCATACTTAATTCATTATTACATGTCAAACACACATAATGAAAAATCAAACCCATATTACATGCTTCTAAGTCTCGGCCAAGGAAGGTTATTTTGTCCGATTTGAATTCAATCCGATTAATTACACAATCGACAACGTATTAACTTCCCGAATGATTTCATACACATCCAATGTTCATAATCAAAATTACCAAGACATTAAAGGGCATTGTAGATTCGGCCAACATAAGGAATTTAGGGATTTTGTTCAATTCAAAATTCAATCCAATTAATTTCAAATTAACATCATCCTACATGATTCTAACTCATCCAATGAATCAAAAATCAAAAAATTCCAAATCTCCAATGCCTTACCATTCGGCCAAGCTCCATCAATTGGGGAAAATTGATCCAATCATTATTCATTAAATTGATCCAATCAAACCTTAATTAAACATGTTATAAGCATACTCAAACATTCAATTCATTCAAATCATGCTCAAAACAAGTTACCCAAATTTTAAGCCCTACATTTTTCATGCTTGCAACATTAGCTCTTGATGCCATTGTTGGATTTTTCTAAGGTCCCAAGATCAAACAAGACATGAAACATGCGTGAATACATCAACGGAGGTAGCGGAATACTCACATTGATCGGTTATGTCGATTTGAAGACGAATCAAGGCCAAAAACGTACTGCCCTTGCTGCTCACGCCACTGCAACCAGTCCACGCTCACTGTCTTCGCAGTTTCGGGTCTCAAACGAAGCTCTAAACTCCGTCGGATGAGTCCCGCCTCATGGGTGAACCTCCCTACCACCTTCGCAAGACTTGTAAGTGTGCTAGCACTTGAATTTTCACCATGAAAACCCACTATTGGCTTCCCTATGTTCACGCCCAAACTGGTTCAAAACCAGTGAAGAATGGCCACCACTTTGGCGTGAGAGAGATGAGAGAGTTTGAGAGAAAATGTGTTGTCTTAATTGATTTTTGTTACCAAAAAATCAATTTATATTTATGCCATAATATTTATTAAATTAATAATAAACTTATGACACAAATCATGCAATGGCTTAGAGTGTCAAACACTCAATTTCCATGCAAAACCATTGAGTGCATTGTACACAATCTTCATGCAATGCATTAGAATTAAATAATGCATAATATGACATGTGTCATGTGGGCCCCACACGTTTCCAAATGAAAGTGGGCCCACGTGCACTCACGCGTTCGGGTTCGATATTTCCGAAATACCGAGCTTACGTCGCGACGTTAATTATATCGAATAATTGCGGCTAGCGAAATTATTATTTACGTCGCTAACGAATTAATTCTAAATTAACTCGTTTGCCCGAATTAAAATCTAATTTTAATTCCGCGTCGAAATCTAATTTCGTTTAATATATCGAATATATTAATTTACCGATTAATTCCAAATTAATCGTTATCTCTCTCTAGACGATATTTTATCCTAGATAAAATATCTCCGTAATTAATCCTAGATTAATTTTCTCTTCTCATCTATATAATCCCAGATTATTCAAGAGTGCAAGTTGTGCGTCATCGGTGGATTATCGGGAAGCGACCCATGAGATCCCCGGATATATTGGCAGTAAATACGGTCGTCGGAGTATCCGAATCACGTACGTACCAAGTACTACGTTCTACCGATTTACGAGACAAGGTCGACTCCTAGCAAAGCACCAAGTCTACTCAATTCTCCGGACATATTCATCAAAGAATATCAAAGATTGTATCAAGCGTAGTATACAATTGTATTGTGCATATCGGCCCAGTATCGGATAATCACGTGTTAGGGCTGGGGCTGGATAAGTGTCTGCCCCGTCCGAAACACATATCGGATGTCTGGTAACTAGTCTCTATAATCGGATATTCATGACCTGGTCATAATATCACGATTGGATGCGCATCACTTAAGAGCACTAATACCGTATCCTGCGTGACATCATCTCCACTATGACTGGAGTGACACTTCCGTCTTGACATCACATCCAATACACTACGATTCCTGATAAACCCAGAAGAGGTGAACACAGAACCAGTTAAGATCCCCCACCACCAAAACCAAAGTTTACCCATTGTCGTAAGTATTAGCGATGTAAGTCTCAGGTTAAGACTATACACACCTACCTTGATTTCGGCCTCCCATAGACCCTAGTCATAATACCAATGGGATTCCGAAGGGTCTATCCAGAGCGAAGCTGTTTCCTGTACCATCGGTGAAACACGACCTCCTATCGCACTTGCACAAGTATCCAATACTTATATATATGAGAACTATGTCGTTGTGCCCTCACAACGCGCACAAGTGCAATACTAGCCTATTCTACATTATCGATGTCCAGTCTCGATAATACCACGGCTAGGGATATTTAATGATTAATCCTTCGTGGACTGATACTGTCTCATATCATCTCAATCCAGGAACTAATCATAGGGACCTCTCTTCATTTATATATCTATGGTGATCTATCACAAATGACGAGAGTGCAATTTCCTTGTTACATAGTTAATTTGCTACAGCAACACAATGATCTGTGCAAATAGTGACGCTATGGGTCATATTATCCAACAAATACCTGGTTAGTTGAAATTCTACAGGAAATTAAAGGTTAAGATCTAGATTAATCTGACGCCTCTTATCACGATCGTCCTCATACCAATTTATCTTTGAAAGGATAGGGTCAACTTGTGGTTCATAGGCTAAGAGTTGGTCAATTAGATCCGGAGCAGTTCTGCCAGTGAAGAGGAGTTCTTTTAAAGGTTTTGACACGAACCCATCAACGTTAAACAACTTAATTGGTTTCTGGTATATGTTCAAGTTCGCCCAAGATAGCACTATAAAAATTTCCTCCAATGTACCCAAGCCACCTGGCAAAGCAATAAAAACATCAACACGGTAAATCATTTCTACCAGTCATTCAGACATACCTGGCACAATTAGCTCTTCTCTGTTTGATGGTCCAATAAGATTTGCTTCTGCCAAGGGTTTTGGGATAACCCAAAACGTGACTGCCTCCTTCCTGTACGGCCTTTGAAACGATTCCCATTATTCCAAGATTGCCCCCGCCATATACTAAGTGCATATTCCATGCAGCTAAGACTCGACCCAATTACTGTGCTGCTTCTACGTATTATGGCTTAATACCAACACTAGTACCGCAAAACACACAGATGTTTTCAACTCGTCTTCTTGAAGTGGCTTCCATGTTTTACTCTGGATGTCTTCAAAAGTGCAATGATGAGTTGAATTTATAAAACCTGAAAAGGGTGAGTAATAATAGCACTTGTATCTTCCAAAGGACAATTGTTAGCTAAACGATAAAAGAAATCGTGAAATGTCAAAAAGACTGGATTCTGTCTAAGAAAATTAAAGATAATTACAAAAGAAAAGCAAATCAAAGCAATAATTAAGGCAACGGAAATGTGTATGCAATACGCCATTCGCTTAGTATAAATTCATTAAGATGCGTCTCAAGAGTCCATTCCTTACTCAGTCATCACTAATGACTTAATTCTCATCTTTGCCAAACACCATTCCTTCTATCTTATGCTTCGTTTGAGCTTTTCTACAAAAACAACACACAAAATTAAAAACTCTACAACATGTATGCACAAAACATAAAATTAGAAAATTACAACAAAGTGCAAGGGTTACCTCCCTGCTAGCGCTAAATTTTTCATCTTCTGCTAGACGTGACTGAAATCTATCCGTCAATGAGGTTTCAGCGTCGTTTTGGATGTCCTATTAAAGACATTCCCATGTGTGTTGCTTTTGACGGGTCTCTTCCAACGGTAAAGTGGCAAAAAGAATTTTGTCTCATTCAGTGCTTGTGCCACATTTTTAACCTTTATTGCTCCAGTGGTTCCTGAAAAGAAAGAAAGAAAATCAGGAGGTCTCGTATGGTGCTTGATTTTGAATGGAATTTCCATTCTGTCAAGCTTCTGGGTGATATCTCTAAATTGTACTCCTCAAAACAATGATGGTTCTTCTGAATGTTATGGATTTTCAATTTGGTCTGACAGTTGCTCCTCTATTTGCTCTGTTTCTTGCTCCACCTTTTCTTCACAGATATATTTTAGGATTTCCGCATTCAATTCTTCATCTGTCATCTGTGAAATGCATGCTCCAGAAGTATCAACGTGAGGTTGTAAAGATGTGTCTGACATTAGGTCTTCATCCTCTGAGGCTGATGTGATTGGTTCAGATAGATCTTCTTCAAACATTTGTGCAAAGCATTCGCCAAGATCTTTATTTTGATGCTGAAAAGTTTTATCCTCCTTTTTTGGTGCAATTGGTATAAATAGCTCAGCTTTTTCATCCTCGTCGGAGTCAGAATAGTAAAAATCAAACAGAGATTTTATTGGTTCAGGCTCCTGAACTGATACCTCTGATTCTTGATACTGCTCAGCTTCGTCCTCTGTTATGATGTCATGATGAATCTCAGGATATTCGAAGGCTTCTTCTGTATTATTTGAATTTGCTTCGTGAGATATGTGATTCAGATTATCTGTTAATTGTCTAACTTGATATGTCATCCTCTGTATAGACGCCGCTTGACTCTTAATTTGTGCATCAAATTGAGTTTCCCGATCCTCGAGCCAATCCTTGAGCATGTCTATCAACTGATCTTCCTCTGATGGTTCTAGTTATTGATGAAGATCGTAGATGAATGGTGGATAAGATGGAAAATGTGATGGTTCTTCATACCTTGAATGATTCCGAAAATTCTGCCACTCTGAAAGGTATATACATTGATCGTTCGGGTGGTTACCATCGCATATCTCACATCTCCCCATTGCGTTCTGTTGAGAATATGTAGTATTGCTTGATTCTGACATCCAGTGATAATTGTTGGGCTAGACAATAGGCCTCAGAAAACCGGACTGTTGCTCCTAGATTTGGGGTGTTTCTTCTTCTAGTAAAGCTCGTAATCTTTCAATCTTCCAATAATTTTCCATTTTTGAATCACCTGAAAACACAATAAAGAAATAAAAATTACAGATAAAAATAAAGAAAATTAGATACAAGTAAATTAGATAGCTTCAAAATTAATAACTCAAGAAATATAAGTCACCGGCAACGGCGCCAATAACTTGACCGGCATAAACACACACGTATAACGCAAGCGCACGTACTGTTGTTATTAATTATTGTTACTATTTATTTACAATACCTAATTAAGAGAGAAGAGAATGATTGTTTGATTGGTTGAATGTGGTTTACCTTAATTAGAATAAATAAAATAAACCAAAAAAATACTAAGGAAAATAACAAAAGACTCAAAGATCTAGGGTTGTGAATCTTTCTAATATCTTTTAAAAGATGAAGTGATTATTTTATATTTGTGTAATAAATCGGTTTACTAACCTGGAACACGAAATTATGTGAAAGCCTTTGTCGATGGTCAGACGCAAATACCCAGTTTAACCCAATTGAACCATATGTCTATGTCAACCAAATTACCTGGATTCATTAAGTTTAAGTTCCAAATATGGCTACCCCCGCCCGACAGGTATATGTCTATCCTGTAAGGAAATCTATTAAAGGGTTTTCTATCCTCAAGGAATATCGTGGGCTATTAAGTTTAAGGCTGAAACCTAAAATTCTTTTGTCAAGTTTATTTTAGATTTACCACATCAATCTTATTGGTGATCAGATAACAAGAAGCATTAAACTTAAGACTTAATAAGTAAACCTTTAAATTACCCAAACTATAAAATAACCCCTTATAAACCGGTGATATTAGAATTAATCACAACCTCAAACAACTAACTTAGTTACGACATATAACTAGGGCTAGTAAAAACTTAAAAGTAAAATACATAAAGTAAAAATGCTGAAAAGTAATTGCGGTAAAGTAAAAGCTGAAAAGTAAATTACATTAAAATAAATAAAATGCTAAGGTAAACAGATCAACTTTTACTACTACTAATTTAGATATCTCCCTTAATATAATATATTAACTTGTGATTATTTTACCAACGAGCCATATAGGCGGTAATTTGATTAAGTCAAATTAAGTCCATCCAGCCATAAAGGCGGAACCAAAATAAACTTGCCATATAGGTGGTAAGAAAATTTATTTACCAACCGACCAATCTGGCGGTATCCTTGATTAGTCAAGTTTAAACCAGATTAAAATGAATTACCAACCGACCAATATAGCGGTATCCTTTTTAAGTCAAATTTTAATAGTGAATATATTATATTTAAGGGGAATTAATCTAAATAGCAATTGTAAAAGAATTACCTTTCACCCTAGCAGGGGAAGTTACCTCCTCATGGTAAATAGTAAAATTGTAAAAAGTAAAGAAAGTAAATTACTATTATTACAGAAAGTAATTAAAATTAATTACAAAACTAAAATTTAATAGAAACTAGATAGAAAACTCTCTATTTACATCAGAGAATTCAGAGATAATGGTACATCTAAAACTGAAATTTCGAGCTCTATTTATAGGCAGCAGTAAAGGTCCGGTGTCGCGACGCGCAAAGTTGTCTACGTTGCAGCTTCTGGTTCGTCGAGTGAGATTTTGGATAAGTGATAAGGTGACACGTGGCAAGGTGGTTGGGAACTCAATGATTGTGCACATGGCGGCTCGTGATTGGCTGATTTCATATTCTCATCCACCACATATCACTACGGATAAATGAGTCTATAATTGGTGCTGACGTGGCGCTGACGTGGTGATGTTGGGAAATCTCTAAGTCTCGGGGATCGAATAAAGCAATGAAACATGTGTGAATAACAACAAGGTGTAGGAGTTTCTATCAAGTCCCAAGATCAACAAATCATGCATGAAAACACATATGAACACATCAAAGGAGGTGGCGGAATCAACTCACATTGAATTTCGGTTTTGATGTTTGAAGAACAAGATGCGTTTTTGAGCTCCCTCCAAGCTCGGCAATGGCTTCCAAATGCAGTGGACTGCTCGGTTTTGGGCGTGTAGATCTTCACCATTTTCGGCCATGTGAGAACTCCATTAAAGCTCCAAGCTTTGAGATTCCATGCTCACAAACTCACTTCCCTATCACCTTTGTATCACTCCTAGAGTGTGCTAGCACTAATCATCTTCCATTTTGCTTCTCAAAAATTCGGTGAACCAGAAAATTGAAGAAGAAATCGGCAGTGATGCCGTGAGATGCAGAGAAGAGAAAGAGAGGGAAGAGACTTTTGCTCACTTTCTTTTGAGCTCCAAAATCGTGAAGACAAAAGGCAATGAGAGAGTCACGTGAATGTAGTCTAAATTTAGGCCAAAAACGTGAAAAAACCAATTTAAAATGAGTCACGTGAATGGTCTCTAAATAGGCCAAAAAACCGTGTGCAACACTAAGTCCAAGAGAGAGAAAATGATTTATATATACTTATATCTTTATCCCATTTACCAAGTAAATGAATAAAATATATATACAAAAGTCCTATCAACTTTCCAACAATCACTTTCTATATTCACATCATGTCACTTTAATAAAGTGACAACATGTCATATCACATCACTCAAAGTGATAAGTGATTTGACAATCGATGCGACTAGCGATTTGACGCTTGATGTGACTTGCGTGCCGCGTTCGAATTCGAAATGCGAACGCGCTCGCAATCACTCTCGGGCTCGGGTTCGCTAATTCCAAATTAACGAATTTTCCGTCGCGTCGTAATTAAATGATTACGCCTAGCGAATTCACTATTCACGTCGCTAACGAATTAATTCTAAATTAATTCGTTCGCCCGAATTAAAATCTAATTTTAATTCCGCGTCGAAATCCAATTTCTAATAATATATCGAATATATTATTTTATCGATTAATTCCAAATTAATCGTTCTCTCTCTTAATTAATATTTTATCCCAGATAAAATATCTCCGCAATTAATCCCAGATTAATTTTCTCTCTCATCGAATTAATCCCAGATTAATTCTATCTCTCTCTTCTAATTAATCCCAGATTAATCAAAGTGCGAGTAGTAATACATCATCGGTGAATCTTCAGGAAGCGACCCATGAGATCTCCGGATATGTTGGCAGTAAATACGATCGTCGGACTGTCCGAACACGTAAGTACCTCGTACTACGTTTATATCGATTTACAAGACAAGGTTGGCTTCTAGCAAAGCGCCATGCCTACCCAATTCTCCAGAAATATTCTTACAGGAATATATAGATCTGTATCAAGCGTAGTATACCGTAGTATTGTGTATATTGGCCCAGTATCGGATAATCACGTGCTAGGGCTGGGGCTGGATAAGTGTCTGCCCCGTCCGAAACACATATCGGATGTCTGGTAACATAGTCTCTATAATCGGATATACATGACCTGGTCACAATATCCCGATTGGTTGCGCAACACTCAAGAGCACTAGTACCGTATCCTGCGTGACATCATCTCCAAATGACTGAAGTGATACTTCCGTCTTGACATCACACCCAATACACTACGACTCTCTGATAAACCCAGAAATGGTGTACACAGGACCGGTTAAAGTCCCCTACCACCAAGACCAAAGTTTATCGATTATCGTAAGTATTAGCGATGCAAGTCTCAGGTTAAGACTATACACACCTACCTCGATTTCGGCCTCCCATAGACACATAGTCATAATACCAATGGGATTCCGAGGGGTCTATCCAGAGCGAAGCTGTTCCCGTACCATCGGTGAAACACGACCTCCTATCGCACTTGCATAAGTATCCAATACTTATATATATGAGAACTATGCCGTTGTGCCCTCACAACACGCGCACAAGTGCAATACTAGCCTATTCCGCATTATCGATGTCCAGTCTCGATAATACTACGGCTAGGGATATTTAATGATTAATCCTTCGGGACTGATACTGTCTCATATCATTCTCAATCCAGGAACTAATCATAGGGACCTCTCTTCATTTATATATCTATGGTGATCTAATCACAAATGATGAGAGTGCAATTTCCTTGTCACATAGTTAATTTGCTACAACAACACAATGATCTGTGCAAATAGTGACGCTATGGGTCATTTTGTCCAACAATCTCCCACTTGGCACATAGCCAGTCACTCAAGTGTCTAACACCCTGAACTATGTACGGTTCGCTCAAATTGCTGAGGAAAGGTTTTCGTCAGCGGATTTGCTTAATTATCGTCTGACGCGATTTACACGATCATCACATCGCCACGATGTATGATCCGAACGAATCAGATGATATAGAAGTATATATCTGGATCGTCGATGAGACCTTTAATTCTTAGCCTATGCTGACGCCTAGCTCAGCTGCTAACAGAACTTTATCTAATCTTATTAGATTTATTATCGATCCAAATGGCTTCTATTGCTGCCTCAGCTGCAGCAATAATCCGCATTTGTTGTTTATTCGGCAACAGTTATCTTGCTAGGAAGATTTCCAGCTCACTGTCCCTGTTATTCAAACTTTATAGTACCGCAGTATTTAATTGTTTGGAAACTTGCAGTGGTGATCCCAGTCACTTCAAGTTCTCCTTCTCCATAGTAAAAGATAGCATCTTTAGTTCTCAGAGATACTAACAGATGTTCTTAACTTCAATCCAGTGACTATCACTTGGATTGACCTGATCGTGACTCCATATGCTCGAAGCATATGAGACACCAAACAAGTACATTTTAAATGTACAATTTCCCAGAGAGTGTTAACAACTCCAAATCTATCCCAGTAGATCTTTATTCCTCTAATAAAGGTTGTTATCTCCCAGAATTCTACGGAGAATTTCTATTGAAAGCCAAGCTTTCAACAATAGCTTTATGGGAATTTCACTGTCAGTGCGCTCTCCCACTAACCTCCTTATATACACAAGAATTATTTCGTTTTGAGTCAAATTATCAACCATTATGATTATTTCAAAACGTCAGTTCCAAGAACCTTATGCTTGCATCAATCCAAACATGGATCGAATAACCCGCAAACCTTGTTTGTCGGTTATACAAAATCGTCAGGATGTTGTAAACATTCTCCAAAAGGTTTCCTTTTCAGGAAGAGCGATTTTGATTTGCATTTTTATGAGGTTAGATCAGAAACCCATACCCTAGGTTGTTTTCTGACTCCATCCTATCTACCCTGTTCTTGCGTATTCGAAGATTAATGGTATAGATTCATCATAGATGAACTATTTGTGTTCCATTACGGACTTCGTGCCTTGAATAGTATTACTCCGATTTTCATCGAGTATCACTATCCTCCCACTGACCACTGCATATCGGTATTCCTCTCAGGAAAACCGCATGGTGAGCAACAATTACATTGTTCTCATGTGGGATTTACAAGTACAATACTTAAGGTTTCCCTTAAGCTAACCTATATGCATTTATTTATCCAATTTGGGTCCTTAGTTTGGTATCATCCAATCGCTATGCCTGGCATACCCAAATTATAGGGAATGAGAAACCTCGTTTCTTCCCTGTTCATATCCTATATGATATCTGTCAAACAGATTTATATGGAACCTTATTCTAAATAAGTTTAGCACTGTAAATACATATCCGGTTGAAGGAGATAGTAGCTCTGAGCGACTTGTGATAAACCTTATCAAGTCCTCATATGAAAGAATACCGTACTCTTTCATTCACGTATGAAACTTACTGCTTAAGTATTTTCCATTACGGTTTTACCGTGGCGGAATAACACTATAGCCGATCTGTTTTTCTACTTCGTGTCGAAACTCTAAAGTTTCCGATCTGTGTTCTTCAAAAGAAACACATAACCACAACGTGATGTCACATCCGTTAAGGTCACGAAATATTCATATTAACATCTAGCCTAGCTAGATATGGGCCCACTTACTTCACCATGAATAGGGCTAACAGATCGGTGGCCCTTTTACTATTACCAAGTAAATAGTATTTTAGGTATTTAACCTAATAAACTAGATTCGTAGACCTTATTTGAATAGTCAAATCAGTCCTAGTACCCACTCTTAAAAAGTGTGGATATACGAGTCTTCTATAATTGTGTCCTAGACAACAATGCCACAAATAAGTCTCTATTGATCAAATCAATTTGAGCTATTTATTGTCAATTTATATGTTGGATTGAATTTATTTATATTCAAAATATAAATTCTGTTATTTACATCTAATGTATTTATCTCAGTATCATCTTTATATAATGAAACACTTTAGTGTTCTAGAATATAAAGGTTTTATCCGTATCGGATTAAACCCTGATATAGAGATAATGTCTCTAGTTAAACTAGTTACATTATAACATTTCCTAATTTAAGTACATACCCAAAGGGTAGTTCCTAAACTTAGGTATCTACGGTCGAAACAGCGACTTTCGTCCCGTTTCCAATTCGCAGAGAAATCTCGGCTTGAAGCCAGTATCCAGCTCACAGCGGATTCTGAACGTCAATACATATGTGTATTATGTACCACACTAAGTATTTAAAATTCAATTTTAATACTAGTTGTGAACATAACTTTGACAAATATTTTTAAAGTTAGAGCCTCGCCCTATCTTTAATTCCTTCGTGTCTTCCATATCCAAATGGTAGTCACTTTGAGATATGTCAATTATCCTTTTCAATATTTCATAAACCTTTGGGCAAGCCTTGGGTTTCGGAATATTGAAACGATGTGCACCTTGTGCTACATGCCCAATTGCAAACTTTGACTTTTCTCCACTAGAATAGTCAATTAATTCTCCAAGAATTATTAATTGCAATTTTAATACTTCTTAAATCTAAAATTAGATTTATGATAAGTATATTAAATTAAGCATTAAAGTCATCATCACATAAATCTTCCAAAGATTTTATGCTCTACTTATTTTGCTTAATTTGGGCGTAAGGTATAATAAGTTATTTTATCAAATAAAGTAACCTATTATTTATTCCCAATTTGAAAATTAAATCATTTAAAATATTTTAATCTCAGATTATATTTTAATATCCAACTTTTCAATTTTATCTTGATTACAATAGTCCAACTATTTAATCAACGATTAGTGGTACTATATATATTATAATGATTATAATAGTCCAACTATATAATCAAATATAATCCAAATTAATTAACCTCAATTACATTGATTACTATAATCCAATTATAAAATCAACTGTAAACTGAAATTAATTAATTCAAATATATTGATTAATATATCCAATTATATATAATCAAGTATAATACAGTCCAACTGTTTATTAAAACAACAATTTAAATATTAGTCTAACTAACATTTAATATAACGACGAAATAATTTAAATGAGCGTGTTTAGCGAGTAATCGAACGAATGTTGCAAATTCAATACTTGCCTCCCACTATTTTTCGTCGAGCCTCTAACCCTCTGTGGAGTACTCGGGAAACCGTGTTTCCTAGTGGGCTAGGATCCCGTTAAATAACACACAACCCTGACTTTGGCCAATAAAAAGCTATATGCTATTTAACTAGGTAGATCTCACAGATCAATTGGATCTCATCCAATTCCTAGATCCGGTTAGGTGGACATCCAAGTCCGAAACATATGTATAATGTCAATGTATCCAATACATTTTCCTAACCATATCCTCTGAATCATCTAGGCCTTGGCTTTGGCCAAAAACAAACCTAATGATTCCAGTTAAGCTGGACCCATTGACGAGGAAAGTTTCGTAATCAATGTCATTGGACAAAAAGTGACCTGACTTTGGCCAATAAAAATCACGATTTGGACAAGACACCGATATGCAACAAAACTCTCATGATTCAAGTACATCCTTGATTGACAAAGGTCTTGACTTTGGTCAATAAAAACCAATGCCAACTTCGGATCTTGAACAAGAATCATTCAATGGAAGGATATTTGCTTAATATAAAACGAGGGTTTTTCGCGTGCAAATTGGCTACCAATTTAATTATCTTTGTTAAGGTCTCATCATCATACACCCTTAAACATGCATTCTAAATACATAATAAAGCGAGTATGAAATAAAATAATAATGATATGCGGATGGATATTTTACATTGATCCTAGATCAAATCTCTCATTTTCTCTCTCCCGCTAGCACTTGTATTACTTCTACCCGTTACACTACACTTCTAAAGAAACCTCTTTTACATGGAGGGGAATAGGTGAGAAGAGAATACAAAGAAATAGGAGATAAGGCTGGACACGCAGGTCCAATTTAATAAATCAAATTTATTACAATTTCCAAAATCGCCCAACCCGACTAATATCCATCCGATATACATTATTCAAACATCACAACCATGTATTCATACAAGCATGTTATCAATCAATCAATCAAATTAATTAATCTTGATTATTAGTGATCATCCAATGTTCAAACAAAGATTTGATTTTGTTCGAGTCAAACTCGTATTGCGAACACGTACTCAAAGTACGATTCCTACGAATTAAATTAAATTACATAATTAAATCCAATTTAATACGTATTTAATTCTAATTCATTATTTAATTCCAAATTAAATATTACACTTTTATTAATGAACCTTTACGACTTAAATTCCAAATTTAATCGCAACGGGCTCAAACCCCGATTAACATCTAATGTTTTATTTAATTAAAGTCCAATGGGCTTTTAATTAATTTCTATAAGGCGTGGACTTTTGGTCAACTCGGGTCAAACCGAACAACCAAAATCCAATCCGGGAGTTACCCCATAAGCCTTTAAATTAATTTTGGCCCATTAGGCCCAATTAAATAATTAAGGTCCATTAAGTCATAATTGGACCTTTTGGATTCGGTTTTGGGCCTAATTGGATCCAACCAATTTTGCCTAAAACCAACTTTGTTACAACAAAGCCCAAAAGCCCAATTACAACCCAACAAGCCCAATTTCCAAAATCAAGCCCAAATTAATTAACTTATAAAATTCCAAATTTCACAATTAATTAACCTAAGTGTAATACACAATCAATTACCCAATTAACATTTCTAAAACATCAATTAGCCTAATTAATCATGCACTTTAACAACCAAATAGTGTCCAACACAATTCAATCAAAATCAAACCCAATTAACATGCTTTCAAGTCTCGGCAATTAGGGGTTTTTCAATTCGATTCGGTTTCAATCCAATTGAGTCCACAATCTTATTTCCCAAATCAATTCAATTCATCCAATGAATTAAAACAACAAAATCACAAAGAATTTCATGTTCTTTAAAATCGGCCAAGCCACTTTAAAAGGGAAAAATGTTCCAAATCAAAATTCAATCAAATTGAACTTCAAAACAACATTAACCAATTGTTTTAAGTCATCCAATGATCAAACAAAACAAAATTACCAAGACATTAGGTTCTTCCAATTTTCGGCCAAGCCTCCAATTTGGGGAAAATTGAATCCAATCCAATTTCATGAAATTGATCACACACAATCAATTAAACATGTTCTAAGCATACTTAAACATCCAATTCAATTAAAACATGCTTAAACACATTTTGCCCAATTTCAAGTTTCAAATACAACCTAAAAAATTGGGGAAAATTGATCTAATCCAATTTTCTTGAAATTGATCATGCACAACTTCAATTCAACCTCATTCAAGCATAATGCATCAAACAATTCAACCAAATCATGCCTAAATCGAGTTTACCCAAATTAAAGTTTTGACAAAAATAAGCAAATTGGGGAAAATCAATCCAATCAATTTTATTTTTCAAATTGATTACATACAACTCAATTCAATCATATATAATCATCCCAAACAATCAATTAGACAGAATCAAGTCAAAATCAAAAAGCCCCAAATTAGCCAAGAACCCTAATTTCGGATTTCATGCATCAATAGCTCTGATACCATTGTAGGAGTTTCTATCAGTCCCAAGATCAACAAATCATGCATGAAAACACATATGAACACATCAAAGGAGGTGGCGGAATCAACTCACATTGAATCTTCGGTTTTGATGTTTGAAGAACAAGATGCGTTTTGGCTCTCCCTCCAAGCTCGGCAATGGTCTTTCAATGCAGTGGACTGCGCGTTTTGGGCGTGTAGATCTTCACCATTTTCGGCCATGTGAGACACTCCATTGAAGCTCCAAGCTTTGAGATTCCATGCTCACAAACTCACTTCCCTATCACCTTTGTATCACTCCTAGAGTGTGCTAGCACTAATCATCTTCCATTTTGCTTCTCAAAAATTCGGTGACACAGAAAATTGAAGAGAAATCGGCAGATGCCGGAGATGGCAGAGAGAAGAGAAAGAGAGGGAGAGACTTTTGCTCACTTCTTTGATGCTCCAAAATCGTGAAGACAAAAGCAATGAGAGAGTCACGGTGAATGTCTTCTAAATTAGGCCAAAAACGTGAACCCCATTTAAAATGAGTCACGTGAATGGTCAAAGAATTAAAAAAACCGTGTGCAACACTAAGTCCAAGAGAGAAAATGTATATATACTTATATCTTTATCCCATTTACCAAGTAATGAATAAAATATATATACAAAAGTCACTATCAACTTTCCAACAATCACTTTCTCTATATTCACATCATGTCACTTTAATAAAGTGACAACATGTCATTCACATCACTCAAAGTGATAAGTAATTTGACAATCGATTGACTAGCGATTTGACGCTTGATGTGACTTGCGTGCCGCGTTCGAATTCGAAATGCGAACGCGCTCGCAATCACTCTCGGGCTCGGGTTCGCTAATTCCAAATTAACGAATTTTCCGTCGCGTCGTAATTAAATGATTACGCCTAGCGAATTCACTATTCACGTCGCTGACGAATTAATTCTAAATTAATTCGTTCGCCCGAATTAAAATCTAATTTTAATTCCGCGTCGAAATCCAATTTCTAATAATATATCGAATATATTATTTTATCGATTAATTCCAAATAATCGTTCTCTCTCTTTAATTAATATTTTATCCCAGATAAAATATCTCCGCAATTAATCCCAGATTAATTTTCTCTCTCATCGAATTAATCCCAGATTAATTCTATCTCTCTCTTCTAATTAATCCCAGATTAATCAAAGTGCGAGTAATCCATCATCGGTGAATCTTCAGGAAGCGACCCATGAGATCTCCGGATATGTTGGCAGTAAATACGATCGTCGGACTGTCCAAAACCGTAAGTACCTCGTACTACGTTTATATCGATTTACAAGACAAGGTTGGCTTCTAGCAAAGCGCCATGCCTACCCAATTCTCCAGAAATATTCTTACAGGAATATATAGATCTGTATCAAGCGTAGTATACCTTAGTAGTATTGTGTATATTGGCCCAGTATCGGATAATCACGTGCTAGGGCTGGGGCTGGATAAGTGTCTGCCCCGTCCGAAACACATATCGGATGTCTGGTAACATAGTCTCTATAATCGGATATACATGACCTGGTCACAATATCCCGATTGGTGGCAACACTCAAGAGCACTAGTACCGTATCCTGCGTGACATCATCTCCAAATGACTGAAGTGATACTTCCGTCTTGACATCACACCCAATACACTACGACTCTCTGATAAACCCAGAAAGGGTGTACACAGGACCGGTTTAAAGTCCCCTACCACCAAGACCAAAGTTTATCGATTATCGTAAGTATTAGCGATGCAAGTCTCAGGTTAAGACTATACACACCTACCTCGATTTCGGCCTCCCATAGACACATAGTCATAATACCAATGGGATTCCGAGGGGTCTATCCAGAGCGAAGCTGTTTCCCGTACCATCGTGTGAAACACGACCTCCTATCGCACTTGCATAAGTATCCAATACTTATATATATGAGAACTATGCCGTTGTGCCCTCACAACACGCCACAAGTGCAATACTAGCCTATTCCGCATTATCGATGTCCTGTCTCGATAATACTACGGCTAGGGATATTTAATGATTAATCCTTCGTGGACTGATACTGTCTCATATCATCTCAATCCAGGAACTAATCATAGGGACCTCTCTTCATTTATATATCTATGGTGATCTAATCACAAATGATGAGAGTGCAATTTCCTTATTACATAGTTAATTTGCTTACAACAACACAATGATCTGTGCAAATAGTGACGCTATGGGTCATTTTGTCCAACACAAGTTGAGTTACGGAATACTCACATCGATCGGTTGAGCGACGCGCGAGGCAACAAAAATAAATTTTGGTCACTGTTTTGGTCGGCAGTCCATTGTCACAGTTCATTGAAATTTTTGGCCATTGTTGCTCAAGAATCCAAGCTCCAAGCTTCGTCAAACGATTCCCGGCTCTTGGGTGGACTTCCCTATCACCTTCGCATGTCTCTCGGAGTGCTAGCTCTCTAGAAATTTGCCACAAATCTCATCACACTTGCTTCCCCATTCATGGTTTTTGGTGAACCAGAAACCAGAAATCACACAACCCTTGGGCGTGAGAAAGATGAAGAGAATTGAAGAGAGAGAGAGATAAATGTGTTATTAATTGGTACTAGATTTTCCAAAAAAACATATACCAAATTTTGGCTCCAAAATAGCATTAAATGCTAGACAACCACACACATCATTCAATCAATCCATCAATCAATGAATAGTGACTGGCGTCAATCACTCAAAGTGAAAGACATCCATCACTTGATTGTCGAATGATGTGACGCTAGAAGCGACTAGCAATTTTACGCTCGATTTGATGCGTACCGCACTCTAATTCGAAATGCGAATGCACTCGCAAATAATCCGGGCTCGGGTTCGCTACATTCCAAATTAACGAATATTCTGTTGCGTCGTAATTAAATCTAATTTAATTAAGTACTCATGCCAAGAATAATCACTATTCACGTCGCTAACGAATTAATTCTAAATTTATTCGTTCGCCCCCGAATTAAAATCTAATTTTAATTCCGCGTCGAAATCCAATTCGTTAATATATCGAATATATTAATTTATCCGATTAATTCCAAATTAATCGTTTTCTCTCTTTAAATGATGTTTTATCCCAGATAAAATATCTCCGCAATTAATCCCAGATTAATTTTCTCTCTATTTTTATCAATCCCAGATTAATTAAAAGTGCGAGTCATACGTCATCGGGAATCTTTGGAAAAGACCCATGAGATCCCAGGATATGTTGGCCGTAAATTCAGTTGGTCGGACTATCCGAACACGTAAGTACCAAGTACTACGTTTGTACCGATTTACAAGACAAGGTTGGCTTCTAGCAAAACGCGCCATGCCTACCCAATTCTCCGGAAATATCCTTACAGTAATAAAGGATCTATATCAGGCGTAGTATACGTAGTATGCGTATTCTGTCCAGTATCAGATGATCACATGCAAGGCCCGGGACTGGTACAGTGTCTGCCCCGTACGAAGCACATATCGGATTACGAGCAACTAGTCTCTTTAAAATCGGATAATCATGACCAAGTCATATTATCCCGACGGTTGCAACCTTATTAGAGAACCAGTTATGTATCCCTACGCGATCATCATCTCCATATGACTGGAGTGACACTTTCAATTACATCACACAAACACACTACGATTGTCGATATACCCAGAATTGGCGTACACAGAAACCGGTTAAAGCCCTGGACGACCTCAACCAAAGTATATTGATTGTCGTATGTATTAGCGGTGCAAGTCTCAGGTTAAGACCAAATATACCTACCCTGATTTTGGATTTCCATAGACACATAGTTGATGAACGGAAAATATATCAATATTTACTGCACCTTTAACTTAATATTTTGTTTAGTTTCTCGGGTTTGATGAACGTTTTGATGTGTTTTAGTTTATTTTGCAGATAAAATAATATCGGGTCTCAATGAAATCATTTAGGATGAAATATGGGTCAAATAAGGGCAATTATTGGACTTGATATTTTAATTTTGGAGATTGGAAACTTGAAAGGGCGTTTTGACGAAGTGCAGTTTTTGAAATTCCAGTTTTGCGCATCTGTCGTATTTTGGGGATATAGTTTTACTCAGATATTGGATGCAGCTGATTCAAGTACCAAATTAAAGAAGACTCAAAGAGCTACAACTTTGAAAGAGAAAATAGTTTCTAATTCTGAAATTTCATGACTGAAATTTATGAACCATCCAGAAGTGTGTGATTTGTAATTATTAAAGTCATTATCAATCATTTTCAAAGCAAAAAATAAATTAATAAATAAATAATAAAAATTATCAAATCATCACCAAACATGATAAGAGATTAGTGGATCAATTAATAATGGATTTGGTGGAGCAATTAGTGGAGCAATTAATAATTGATTTGGTGGATGATTTGATGGAAGTAAAATTTTGCCTATAAATACCAAGCCATTTCATTTGTAAGATTCATACTTTCTTCTAAGGAATTCCTTAAGAATACTAAGAAGATTGTATATTGTTTATTTATTTATAGCTTTTAGTAATTAATTTCCGCTTTCGCACTTTCTTTTCTTTACTTTTCAGTTTTTACTTTCCTCAATTTACTTTTACGCACAGTACGTTTCTTTCTTCAATTTTCAATTTTTACTTTTCAGAATGAGGAGGTAACTCCCCTTTTGCTGGGGTAAAAGGTAAAACTTTTATTACTAATATTTAGATTAATCTCCTTTAATTATAATATATAAACTAGTTAAAACCAGACTTAACGAGGATACCGCCATATTGGTCGGTTGGTAATTATTTAAATTGGTTTTAACCTGACTAAACTGGATACCGCCTGATTGGTCAGTTGTAATTAATTATTAATTTGACTTAATCTGGATAACGCCTATATGGCTGTTTGGTAATTATCATGCAAAGTTAATATATTATATTAAAAGGGAGATATAAAATAAAAGTAATAAAAGTGATCCTTTTTACCTCAACATTCTCTTTTTATACTTTTACTTTATTTAATTTTCAGCAATTTCTTTTCAGTAATTTACTTTCAGCAATTTACTTTCAGCATTTACTTTTCAGTAATATTCTTTCAGCATTTACTTTTCAGCATTTAATTTTCAGTATTTAATTTAGCATTTACTTTCCGTCATTTACTTTCAACAATTTACTTTTCAGCTTTTACTTTATGTCTTTTACTTTTCAGCATTTTTATTTTATGTCTTTTACTTTTAAGTTTTTACTAGACCTAGTTATGTGTTAGTTATCTGGGGTTGTGATGAATTCTAATATCATCGGTTTATAAGGGGTTATTTTATAGTTTGGGTAATTTAAAGGTTTACTTATTAAGTCTTAAGCTTAATGCTTCTTGTTGTCTGATCACCAATAAGATTGATGTGGTAAATCTAAAATGAACTAGACATAGGGATTTTAGGTTTCAGCCTTAGACTTAATAGCCCACGATCTTCCTTGAGGATAGATAACCCTTTAATAGATTTCCTTACAGATAGACATATAACTGTCGGGCGGGGTAGCCATAATTGGAACTTAAACTTAATGAGTCCAGATAATTTGGTTGACATAGACATATGGTTCAATTGGGTTAAACTGGTATTTACGTCTGACCATCGACAGAGGCTTTTGCATAATTTAGTGTTCCAGGTTAGTAAACCGATTTATTACACAAACATAAAATAATCACTTCAATCTTTAAAAGATATTAGAATGATTCACAACCCTAGATCTTTGTGTCTTTTGTTATTTTCCTTAGTATTTTCTTTTGTCTTTTTTATTTATTTATTTATTTAGCAAATCTACAATCAACCAATCAATCAGCAATCATTCTCTTATCCCTCAATTAGATATCTGTAAATAAATAGATTCAATAATTAATAACAACAGTAGGAATTAAGTCCTGGTGGGATCGATATTTTTATACTACTTGAACGATACGTGCGCTTGCGTTATACGCGTGTGTTTACGTCGGTCAAAGTTTTTGGCGCCGTTGCCGGGGACTTATTTTTCTTGAGTTATTAATTTTGAAGCTATCTAATTTATTGTATCTAATTTTCTTTATCTGTAATTTTTTTTCTTTATTGTATTTTCAGGTGATTGAAAAAATGGAACATTATTAGGAGATTGAGAGATCACGAGCTTTACTAGAAAATACAACCCCAAATTTGGGAGCAACAGTCCAGTTTTCTGAGGCCTGTTGTCCAGCCCAACAATTATCACTGGATGCCAGAACCAAGCAATACCACATTTGCTAAACAAAACCCAACGGGGAGATGTGACATATGTAATGGTAACCACCCTAGAGATTATTGCGATTACAACTATCATCCAGGGTGGCAGAGTTATCAAGATCCTTCATGGTATGCACCACCCTTCTACAATGATCTTCATCAACAATCAGAAGAAGATCAGATGATTGACATGCTCAAATATATGTTCAAGAAACGAGATGAAAAGTTGGATACAATGCTTGAAACATTCCAGAATCAACTCGAAAGTGTTCAAGTCAAACAGAATCCATACAGAGAATGACATATCAGATCAGACAATTAACAGAAAACCAGAACTCATACCTCAAAGAATGATCAGATGAAACTGACAAAGCTTTCGAGTACCCAGAGATCTACAATGACACCTTAACAGAGGAGGAGGCTGAGCAATATCAACACCAGAGGTATCAGTTCAGGAGCCCGAACCAGCAAAGTCTCAATTTGACTTTTATTATTCAGATTCTGACGAAGATGAAGCTGATCTTTTTGTACCAACTGCTCCAACAACGGAGGATCAAACTTTCAATCCTCAAAATGAAGATCTTGGAGCATGCTTACCATGATGTTTGAAGAAGATCTATCTGAACCATCCATTCCAGTCATATTAGAGGATGAAGACTTAAAATCTGACATTTCTTTTCATCCTCAGGTTTACAATTTTGAAAAATGTATTTCACAGATGATAGATAAAGAGCTGAATATGGAAATTTTAAAATACATCCGTGAAGAGAAGGTGGAGCAAGAAACAGAGCAAATGGAGGAGCAAATGTCTGACCTTAATAAAGATCCAGAGCATTCAGGAGAAACATCGCTGTTTTGGGGAGTAGAAATTAAAGATATCAACCAGAAGCTTGACAGAATGGAATTTCCATTCCAAGTCAAGCATCATACGAGACCTCCTTATTTTCTTTCTTTCCTTGCAGGAACCACTGGAGTAACAAGAAGCAAAAAGGTGGCACGAGCACTGAATGAGACAAACTCTTTTTGGCCACTTTACCGTTGGAAGAGACCCTTCAAAAGCAACGCTCACGGGATTGTCTTTAATCGGACATCCAAAACGACATTGAAACCTCCTTAACAGATGAATTCCAGTCACGTCTGGCTGAAGACGAAAAATTTAGCGCTAGCATGGAGGTAACCCATGCAATTGTTGTAATTTATTTTCATTTTGTGTGAACTTTTAATTTTGTGTGTTATTTTTGTAGGGAAAGGCACAAACGAAGCATTTTAAGACAGAAGGAATTGTGTTTGGCAATCAAAGATGAGAAACAATTCATTAGCGATGGCTGAGTAAGGAATGAATCTTGAGACACATCCTAATGAATTTATACTAAGCGAGTGGCGTATTGCGTACACAATTCTGTTGCCTTAATTATTGCTTTGATTCGCTTTTCTATTGTAATTATCTTTATTTTCGTAGACAGGATCCAGACTTTTTGACCTTTCACGATCTCTTTTGTTGTTTAGCTAACAATCGTCCTTTGGAAGATATTAGTGCTATTATACTCACCCTTTTTCAGGTACTATAAATTCAGCCCGTCATTGCACTTTTGAAGGCATCCAGAGTTGAAAAAAAATACAAAAAAAAAAAAAAAAAAATGGAAGCCACTTCAAGAAGACGAGTTGAAAACATCTGCGTGTTTTGCGGTAGTAGTGTTGGTACTAAGCCACAATACATAGAAGCAGCACGGGAATTGGGTCGAGTCTTAGCTGCAAGGAATATGCACTTAATATATGGCGGAGGAAATCTTGGACTTAATGGGGATCGTTTCAAAGACTGTACATGAAGAAGGCAGTCATGTTTTTTGGAATCATCCCAAAACCCTTGGCAGAGGCAAATCTTATCGGATCATCAAACGGAGAGGAACAAATCGTGCCAGGTATATCTGAACGACTGGTAGAAATGATTAACCGTCTGATGCTTTTAATCGCTTTGCCAGGTGGCTTGGGTACATTGGAGGAAATTTTTATAGTTCTATCTTGGGCGAACCTAAACATACACTAGAAACCGCTTGGAATGTTTAATGTTGATGGATTTATGATTTTCTTTGTGTGTTTCTTGATGATGCCCCGAAGAAATGGGTTCGTGTCAAAACCTATGAAAGAACTTCTCTTCACTGCCAGAACTGCTCCGGATCTAATAGACCAACTCATAGCCTATGAACCACAAGTTGACCCTATCCTTTCAAAAATAAATTGGTCCGAGGACGATCGTGGTAAGAGGCGTCGAATTAATCTGGATCTTAACCTTTAATTTCCTGTAGATTTCAGCTAACCAGGTACAACCTTCTTAACTCTCCTTTTACTATTTAAGACATTGGGGACAATGTCTCATTAGGTTTGGTGGGTGGGGTGATAGGGAATTAGTTGAACAATACCTTGTTTTTAGTTTCTGTGTTGTTTTTATTTTTAGTCCAAAATTTTTCGAAAAATACAAAAAAAAAATTGGAAAATTTTCAAAATTTACAAAAATATTTTGTGTTTTTGTGTTTTTATTTTGACTAAAAATGTGAAATTGGTAAAAGATAGCCGAGTAGTAAGGAGTTTCCACTCCTGAGACGTATCTCAAGCCTATTTCGAAACAAGTTAATTTTGGTTATTTCATTTTGAATTATTTAGTTTGTGAATCTCCATAAAACGGACTAAAATGAATCTTCACATATATTCAGTTAGCAGATATTATCAACATATATAGTAACATACGGACATGAGCTAAAATTGAAAAGTTTGTAATATTCAGTGCTCTAGTTTAATTGGAGGAAGCATCTCAAAAAGCAATGGAGTAAAAAAAAAAAAAATTTGAGATCTGAGTTATTAAGTCTGTAAGGGTGTTTTAACACCTAGTGCCCTAAAACCAACTGGTTTGGGAGTCACTGGCCCAAAGCTCGCTACATGGATCGAAGATGCTACAAAATATATATATATATATATATATATATATATATATATATATATTATATCTGAAGTCTGGGTAATTAAGTCTGTAGGGGTGTCTTAACACCTGGTGCCCTAAAGCCAACTGGTTTGGGAGCCAACGACCCAACACTCGTTACATAGATGGAATATATTGTATATAAATAAAAAATAGAGAAAAATCAAAGAAAAAATCAGAAAAATGAAAAAATTATTCCATTGCTGCAAAAAGGTGTGAATTCTGATAAAATTTAGGACATAAATATTACTCTCTTATCAACTGCACATATGACTGTTGTGGGCAAAAATGAGTTGTTTAATATTTTGTTGGCTGTGTATATGGAGAATGGTAAAAATAATCGAAGAATTTATTTATTCGGTAATTTAGAATGAAACAAAACAACTAATAACTTGGAGTAGAAGTTTCACCTGATTAGTCACTAACATCTTTATTCTCATTTCTCTTGTCTTTTTGCTTTTGTGTGCATTAGTTTTATTATCTTTTTACTTTTGTAAAACGTTTGTGGGTATCGTTGTTATAAGCCCTCACGAGACTATAAACTCGTCCACTAGGGACACCTAGGGGTTTAAAGGCTTGTTGCATATGCTAAATGCAACCGTGATCCCTACGAAAGTGGCTTAGTTTAATTTTATTTTTATTTTGTTGTTTTTCTCGAGGACTAGCAAAATGTTAGGTTGGGGGTGTGATGAGCGGAAAAATATATCAATATTTACCACCCCTTTAACTTAATATTTTGTTTAGTTTCTCGGGTTTGATGAACGTTTTGATGTGTTTTAGTTTATTTTGCAGATAAAATAATATCGGGTCTCAATGAAATCATTTAGGATGAATATGGGTCAAATAAGGGCAATTATTGGACTTGATATTTTAATTTTGGAGATTGGAAACTTGAAAGGGTGTTTTGACGAAGTACAGTTTTGGAAATTCCAGTTTTGCGCATCTGTCGTATTCTGGGCATATCCTTTTACTCAGATATTGGATTCAGCTGATTCAAGTACCAAATTAAAGAAGAGTCAAAGATCTACACCTTTAAGGAGAAAATAGTTTCTAATTCTGAATATTTCATGACCGAAATTTATAAACCATCCAGAAGTGTGTGATGTGTAATTATTAAAGTTATTATCAATCATTTTCAAAGCAAAAAATAAATTAATAAATAAATAATAAAAATTATCAAATCATCACCAAACATGATAAGAGATTAGTTGAGCAATTAATAATGGATTTGGTGGAGCAATTAGTGGAGCAATTAGTGGAGCAATTAATAATGATTTGGTGGATGATTTGATGGAGGCAAAATTTTGCCTATAAATACCAAGCCATTTCATTTGTAAAATTCATACTTTCTTCTAAGGAATTCCTTAAGAATACTAAGAAGATTGTATCTTGTTTGTTTATTTATAGCTTTTAGTAATTAATTTCCGCTTTTGCACTTTCTTTTCTTTACTTTTCAGTTTTTACTTTCCGCAATTTACTTTTACGCACAATACTTTTCTTCCTTTAATTTTCAGTTTTTACTTTTCAGTAATTAGGAGGTAACTCCCATTTTGCTGGGGTAAAAGGTAAAACTTTTATTACTAATATTTAGATTAATCTCCTTTAATTATAATATATAAACTAGTTAAAACCTGACTTAACGAGGATACCGCCATATTGGTCGGTGGGTAATTATTTAAATTGGTTTTAACCTGACTAAACTGGATACCGCCTGGTCGGTTGGTAATTAATTATTAATTTGACTTAATCTGGATACCGCCTATATGGATGGTTGGTAATTATCATGCAAAGTTAATATATTATATTAAGGGAGATATCTAAAATAAAAGTACTAAAAGTGGATCCTTTTACCTCAACATTCTCTTTTATTGTACTTTTACTTTATTTAATTTTCAGCAATTTACTTTTCAGTAATTTACTTTCAGCAATTTACTTTCAGCATTTACTTTTCAGTAATTTACTTTCAGCATTTACTTTTCAGCATTTAATTTTCAGTATTTAATTTCAGCATTTACTTTCCGTCATTTACTTTTCAACAATTTACTTTTCAGCTTTTACTTTATGTCTTTTACTTTTCAGCATTTTTATTTTATGTCTTTTACTTTTAAGTTTTTACTAGCCCTAGTTATGTGTTAGTTATCTGGGGTTGTGATGAATTCTAATATCATCGGTTTATAAGGGGTTATTTTATAGTTTGGGTAATTTAAAGGTTTACTTATTAAGTCTTAAGCTTAATGCTTCTTGTTGTCTGATCACCAATAAGATTGATGTGGTAAATCTAAAATGAACTAGACATAGGGATTTTAGGTTTCAGCCTTAGACTTAATAGCCCACGATCTTCCTTGAGGATAGATAACCCTTTAATAAATTTCCTTACAAGATAGACATATACCTGTCGGGCGGGGGTAGTCATAATTGGAACTTAAACTTAATGAGTCCAGATAATTTGGTTGACATAGACATATGGTTCAATTGGGTTAAACTGGGTATTTACGTCTGACCATCGACAGAGGCTTTTGCATAATTTATTGTTCCAGGTTAGTAAACCGATTTATTACACAAACATAAAATAATCACTTCATCTTTTAAAAGATATTAGAATGATTCACAACCCTAGATCTTTGTGTCTTTTGTTATTTTCCTTAGTATTTTCTTTTGTCTTTTTATTTATTTATTTATTTACCAAATCTACAATCAACCAAATCAATCAAGCAATCATTCTCTTCTCCCTCAATTAGATATCTGTAAATAAATAGATTCAATAATTAATAACAACAGTAGGAATTAAGTTCTGGTGGGATCGATATTTTTATACTACTTGAACGATACGTGCGCTTGCGTTATACGCGTGTGTTTACGTCGGTCAATAGTCATACTACCAATGGAATTCCGAGGGGGTCTATCTAGAGCGAAGCTGTTTCCCGTACCATCGGTTAAAACACAACCTCATATTACACTTGCATGAGTATCCTATACCCAAAAATATGAGAACTATGCCGTTGTGCCCTCACAACACGCACAAGTGTAATACTAGTCTTTTACGCATTTATCGATGTCCAATCTCGATAATGCTCTGACTAGGGATTTTTATTGATTTATCTTTCGTGGACTGATACTGTCTCATATCATTCTCAATCCATGAATAAATCATATGGACCTCTTATTATTTATATATCTTGGTGATCTAATCACAAATGATAAGAGTGCAATCTCCTTTGTCATATAGTTAATTTGTACAACAACACCGTGATCTGTACAAATAGTGACGCTATGGGTCATAATTATCCAACAATCTCCCACTTGGCCTATAGCCAGTCACTCGAGTGTCTACCACCCGAACTATGTACGGTTGGCTCAATTTGCTGAGAAAAGCTTTCATCAGCGGATTTTCATGATTATCGTCTGATGCGATTTATTCGATCATCACATCGCTGCGATGTATGATCCGAACGAATAAGATGATTATCGAAGTATGTCTGGATCGTTGATGAGACCATTAATTCTTTAGCCTGTGCTGCAGCCTAGCTCAGCTGCTAACAGAATTATATCTAATCTAATTAGAATTATTTATCGACCCAGAAGGCTTCTATTGCTGCTTCAGCTACAGCAATAACCCGCATTTGTTGTTTATTCGGTAACAGTATCTTGCTTGGAAGATTTCCAGCTTACTGTACCGTTATTCAAACTGTATATTACCGTTTGCGACTTATAGTCGTCTTTATCGGTTTTAGGAAACTTGCAGTAGTGATCTCAGTCACTTTAAGTTCTCCATCTCCATAGTCCAGTGACTATCACTCAGATTAGCCTGTTTGTGAATCCATATGCTCAAAGTATATGAGACACCAGGTCGCGTACATTTTTCAATGTACGATTTCTCGGAGAGTTTTTCTCGAAAGCCAAGCTTTCGCCGATTGTATTTATGGGAATATCATTTCCAAGAAATGACATATTATCATTATTTATTTAGGACATCCACTGTCAATGCGCTACTACTAACCCTATTATATGCACAAGAATCATTTTGTTTTGAATTAAATCATACTCCATTATGATTACATCAAAACGACAATTCCAAGAACCTATGATTGCTTCAATCCAAACATGGATTGAATAACCTACAAACCTTGTTTGCTAGTTTTGGTACGACAAAACCGACAGGATGTTGTAAACATCCTCCAAAAGGTTTCCTTTTCAGGAAAGCGATTTTCTCGTTCAGCTGATATATTTCATAAATGAAACATGCAGCATTAGCAAGCATTATCTAAATGGATTTACCGTGGCAACAGTTAAAAGGTTGAATCGTAATCAATAATATGTTGATAACAATACCTTTCCGCTACAAGCCTAGCTTTGTACCTTTGTATGTTGCCTTCCATGTATGTCTTCCTTGAAGACTTATATAGTACCATTAGGCACAATGCCTTGCGGTACATCAACTAGTGTCCAAACATAGTTGATTACATGGAATCCATTTCGGATTTCAAGGCACTTTGCCATAATAGAGAGTCGATACCTTGTATCACTTCCTCATACGTAGTCAGTTGGTATACCTCAAAAGAAAGACATCTTTACGAGGTGAGATCAGAAACCCATACCCCAGGTTGTTTTCTGACTCTCTCCGACTACGCGGTTCTTGTGTATTCGAAGATTAATGGTAATAGTTTCATCCTTGATAAACTATTTGTGTTCCATTAGGAATGGGTGCCTTGAATAGTATTACTCCGATTTTCATCGAGTTTTACTATTCTCCCACTTTCCACTGCATATCAGTATTCCTCTTAGGAAAACCGCATGGCGAGCAACAATCTAATTGTTCTCTGGTGAGATGTATAAGTACTATACTTATGTTATCCCTAGGATAACCTACAATTGGCACATATCCAATTTGGGTTTTAGTTTGGTATCATCCAAACATATGCCTAGCATACCCAACTTTTACAGGAATGTGAAACCCGGTTTCTTTCCCGTTCATATCTAATATGAAATCCGTCAAACAGATTTTGTGGAACCTTATTCAAAATAAGTTCTGCACTGTTAAGTGTATCCGTTGAAGGAAATGGTAGCTCAAAGTGACTCATGATTAACCTTATCATGTCCAACCAAATTCGGTTACTCAGTTCAGACACACTGTCACTATGACGTGTTCCGTGAGGAGTCCTCATTGAAAGAATACTTTACACTTTCAACTATATTAGAAACTTATTGATTAAGTATTTTCCATTACAGTCTTACCGTGATGGTTTAATACTATAGCCGATTTGTTTGTCTATTTCGTGTCGAAACTCTAAAAGTTTCCGATTTGTGTTTCTTCAAAAGAGACACATAACCACAACACGATGCCACATCCGTATAGGTCACGAAATATTCATATCCACCTCTAGCCTAGCTAGACATGGGCCCACTTGCTTCACTATGAACTAGGGCTAATAGATCGGTGGCATTCACACTTTTACCAAGTGAAGGTGTTTTAGGCACTTTGCCCAATAAACTAGATTCGTAGACTTTATTTGATTGGAATCAAATCAGTCCTAGTACCCACTCTTCAAAAGTGCAGATATACGATTCTTGTTTATTTGTGTCCCAGACAACATTGCCACAATATGTTTCTTTTTCTGATCAAATCCGTTTGAGCTATAGTTTGTCATGTTATATGTTTGAGATTTATTTATATTCAAAATATAAATTCCGTTATTCACATCTAATGTGTTTATCTCAATATCATCTTTATATAATAAAACAATTTAGTGTTCTAAAATATAAAGGTTCACCCACAGTGGGTTAAACACTGATATAGAAATAATGTTTCTAGTCAAACTAGTTACATTATAACAGTTTCCTAATTTAGGTACACACCCGAAGGTAGTTCCTAAATTCAGGTATCTATGGTTAAAATAGGGACTTTCGTCCCGTTTCCGATTCGCAGACAAATATCAATTGAAGTCAGTATCCTGTTCAAAACAGATTCTGAACATCAATACATATATTTTGTGTATCATAATAAGTATTTAAAATCTAATTTCAATACTAGTTATGAACATAATAATGACAATCATATTTGAAGTCAGAGCCTTGCTCTATCTTCTATTCCTTTATGTCTGCTTTGTCCAAACGGCAGTCACGCTTCCGCGATCCCGTTTGCCACAATTTAGGCAGACATTTTGGGATTTGTCATTTATCTTCCCAGAAGATTATAATGATTTGCCTTTGCCCTTTTTCAACACTCCAGAAACCTTTGGCCAAGCCTGTGCCTTCTAGAATATCGAAGTAAGGTGCGCCTTGCGCTACTTGCCTTATTGCAAACTTTGACTTTGTCTCCTTGAGAATAGTCATTAACTCTCCAAGAGTTATCAATTGCAATATTAGTACTTCTAGAATCTAATAATAGATCTACGAAGATCCTTCAATTTCTTTATCATACTTTAAGGATCTAATCCTTAGTTCTGATTCAGAAATTAAGGAGTCTACTGCGACAAGCTTAATGGATTAAGTACTTAAGTTATCATCACATGAATCTTCCAAAGATCATGCTCTATTATTTGCTTAACTCCGGGCTTAGGCTTAATATATTATTTTATCAAATAAAATAACTTATTAATTTCCAGGACCATCCTGAAATTTATTCCCAATTTGAAAAAATTAAACCATTTAAATACATTTTCCCTATGATTATGTTTTAAATGTCAATCTTCCAATTTTATATCTCGATTTCAATAGTCCAACTATTTAATCAATGATTTTCGGTACTATTTATTATGATGATTACAATAGTCCAACTATTTAATCAACTATAATTAAATTGTTTGAATATAGTCCAACTATTAAATAAAACAACAATTTAAATATTAGTCCAACTAACATTTAATTGATTTGACGAATGATATTTGTTTGAGCGCGTATGGCAAGTAATTGAACGAATATTGCAAATTCAATTCTTGCCTCCCACTATTTTTCGGCGAGCCTCTAACCCTCTGTCGAGTACTCGGGAAACCGTGTTTCCTAGTGGGCTAGGATCCCGTTAAATATCACACAATCTTGACTTTGGCCAACAAATTGTATGATAATTAACTAGGTAGATCTCTAAGATCGATTGGATCCAATCCAATTCCTAGATCCGGTAGGGGGACATCCATGTCCGAAATATATATCTTATATATGTCAATACACCAAATGTATTACCTAACATTTTTCCTCTGAATCAACTAAGTCTTGGCTTTGGCACAACAAACTTAGTGATCCCAGTTAAGCGCGACCCATTGACCATGGAAAGCTTCGTAATCAATGTCGATGGACAAGAAGTGGTCTTGACTTTGGCCAACAAACCACAACTTGGACAAGACAGTGATATGGAACAAAGCTCTCATGATTCAAACACATCCTCGACGGACAAAGGCCTTGACTTTGGCCAACAAGCCAATGCCAGTCTCGGATCTTGAGTGAGAATCACTCAATGGAAGGAAAAACGCTTAACATTTAGCGAGGGTTTTTCGCGTGCAAATTGGCAACCAATTTATTATCTTTGTTAGTCTCATCATCATACACCCTTAAACATGCATTCTAAATACATAATAAAGCGCGTATAAATAAATAATAATGATATGCGGATGGATATTTTACACATTGATCCTAGATCAAATCTCTCCCTTTCTCTCTCCCGCTAGCATATGTATTTACTTCTACCCTTTACACTACACTTCTAAAGAAACCTCATTTACATTGAGGGGAATAGGTGAGAAGAGAATACAAAGAAATGAGAGGTAATAAGGTTGGACACGCAGGTCCAATTAATAAATCAAATTTATTACAATTTCCAAAATTGTCCCACCCATCTAATATCCATCTGATATACATTATTCATGCATCGCAACCATGTATTCACACAAGCATGTTATCAATCAATCTAATCAAATTAATTAATCTGATAATTAGTGATCATCCAATGTTCAAACAATGATTTGATTTTGTTCGAGTCAAACTCGTTTTTGCGAATAAGTACTCAAAGTACGAATTCTTGAATTAAATTAAACTACAATATTAAATCCAATTTAATATGTATTCAATTCTAATTCACTATTTAATTACAAATTAAATAACACACTTTATTAACGAACCTTTACGATTTAAATTCCAATTTAATCGTTATGGGTCTCAAAGCCCGATTAACGTCCAACGTTAATCTAATTAAAGTCCAATGGGCTTTTAATTAATTTCTTAAGGCGTGGACTTTTGGTCAACTCAGGTCAAACCGATAACCAAAGTCCAATCCGGGAATTACCCCATAAGCCTAGAAATCAATCTTAGCCCATTAGGCCTAATTAAACTTTAAAGGTCATTAAGTCGCATTTGGGCTTTATGGAAGCGGTTTTGGGCCCAATTGGATCCAACCAATTTTGCCATAAACCCAACTTTGTACAACAAAGCCCAATAAGCCCATTTACAACACAACAAGCCCAAATCCAATTTTAAGGCCCAAATAATTAAATTCCAAACTCCAATTTCCCAATTTAATTACACTAAAGTGTATATCACAATTAATTACCCAATTAACATTTCTAAAACATCAATTAAGACAACTAATCATGCTCATTTACATTAAATCATATCCAACATAATTTAACAAAAATCAAACCTATTTTCATGCTCTTTTAGTCTCGGCTTTTAGGGAATTTTAAAATTGATTCGGTTTCAATCAAATTAAATCCGCAACCAACATTTCCCTATTGTTTCCAACTCATCCAATGATCAACGAAATAAAAAATCCAAGACAATTAGGGAAAGTGTAACTCTCGGCCAAGCCATGATAATTTGGGGAAAATTATTCCAAATCAATTTTCTTGAAATTGATCCAATCAAACTTCAATTAAACATGTTATAAGCATACTCAAACATCCAATTAATTCAAATCATGCTCAAAAACATTTTACCCAAATTTTATCCCTAAATTATTTTTCATGCTTTTACTCGCTCTGATACCATTGTTGGGAAATCTCTAAGTCCCGAGGATCGAATAAAGCAATGAAACATGCGTGAATAACAACGAGGCAGTTGCGGAATACTCATATCGATCGGTTGAGCGACACGCGAGGCAGCAAAAATGAATTCTGCTCACTGTTTTGGTCGGCAGTCCACTGTCACATTTCACTGAAATTTTCAGCCATTGTTGCTCAAGAATCCAAGCTCCAAGCTTCGTCAAACGATTCCCGGCTCATGGGTGGACTTCCCTATCACCTTCGCATGTCTCTCGGAGTGCTAGCTCTCTAGAAATTTGCCACAAATCTCATCACACTTGCTTCCCCATTCACGGTTTTTGGTGAACCAGAACCAGAAATTACACACCCCTTTGGGCGTGAGAAAGATGAAGAGAATTGAGGAGAGAGAGAGAGAGAGATAAATGTGTTATTAATTTGGTAATAGATTTTCCAAAAAACATATATCCAAATTTGGCTCCAAATAGCATTAAATGCTAGCCAACCACACACATCATTCAATCAATCCATCAATCAATGAATAGTGACTGGCATCAATCACTCAAAGTGAAAGACATCCATCACTTGATTGACGAATGATGTGACGCTAGAAGCGACTAGCGATTTTACGCTTGATTTGATTTGCGTGCCGTACTCGAATTCGAAATGCGAATGCGCTCGCAAATAATCCCGGGCTCGGGTTCGCTAATTCCAAATTAACGAATATTCCGTTGCGTCGTAATTAAATCTAATTTAATTAAGTAATCATGCCAAGAATAATCACTATTCACGTCGCTAACGAATTAATTCTAAATTAATTCGTTCGCCCGAATTAAAATCTAATTTTAATTCCGCGTCGAAATCCAATTTCGTTTAATATATGAAATATATTAATTTATCCGATTAATTCCAAATTAATCGTTTTCTCTCTTTAAATGATATTTTATCCCAGATAAAATATCTCCGCAATTAATCCCAGATTAATTTTCTCTCTCATCTTATTAATCCCAGATTAATTAAAAGTGCGAGTCATACGTCATCGGTGAATGTTTGAGAAGTGACCCGTGAGATCCCCAGATATGTTGGCAGTAAATTCGGTCGTCGGACTATCCGAACACGTAAGACCAAGTACTACGTTTGTACCGATTTACAAGACAAGGTTGGCTTCTAGCAAAGCGCCATGCCTACCCAATTCTCCGGAAATATCCTTACAGCAATAAAGGATCTATATCAGGCGTAATATACGTAGTATTGCATATTTCTGTCCAGTATCAGATGATCACATGCACGATCTGGGGATGGTACAGTGTCTGCCCCGTACGAAGCACATATCGGATTACGAGCAACTAGTCTCTTTAAAATCAGATAATCATGACCAAGTCATATTATCCCGACGGTTGCAACCTTATTAGAGAACCAGTTCTGTATCCCTACGCGATCATCATCTCCATATGACTGGAGTGACACTTCCATCTTGACATCACACCCAACATACTACGATTCTCGATATACCCAGAATTGGCGTACACAGAAACCGGTTAAAGCCCTGGATGACCTCAACCAAAGTATATTGATTGTCATATGTATTAGCGGTGCAAGTCTCAGTTAAGACCAAATACATCTACCCTGATTTCGGATTTCCATAGACACATAGTCATACTACCAATGGAATTCCGAGGTGGTCTATCCAGAGCGAAGCTGTTTCCCGTACCATCGGTAAAACACAACCTCCTATTACACTTGCATGAGTATCCTATACCCAAATATATGATAACTATGTTGTTGTGCCCTCACAACCCGCACAAGTGTAATACCAGTCTTTTACGCATTTATCGATGTCCAATCTCGATAATGCTTTGACTAGGGATATTTAATGATTTATCCTTCGTGGACTGATACTGTCTCATATCATTCTCAATCCAAGAACAAATCATATGGACCTCTCATCATTTATATATCTTGGTAATCTAATCACAAATGATAAGAGTGCAATCTCCTTTGTCACATAGTTAATTTGTACAACAACACCGTGATCTGTACAAATAGTGACGCTATGGGTCATAATTCTCCAACAGGCGACACATGGCGAAAGTGACTGTCGGCACCATTGAATGATGACACGTGGCACGCTGTGATTGGCTGATGATGACGTGGCAGCCACGTGGCACTTTGACTTGGTCAATCGGTGATGTGGATGATGACGTGGAGTGACACATGGCGACACGTGGTGATGGCGACTGTCGGCACCATAGGATGATGACATGTGGCACGGTGCACGTTAGCAGATCTGTTGTGATAGTGACACGTGGCACGACACACGTTAGCAAAGTCAAACTTTTCTCATATTCTGACTTGTGGACCCGGCGCACGTTGCACTGTTCGGCGCACGTTCGGCATCGCGACACCAAAGGCTTGCGCGTCGCGACGTGCCAAAATAACCAAAATGCCATTTTTTCCAATTTTCACTATTTTGCTGCAAACCACCTCCAGAATTTCCTCAAACTTTATTTATCTATAAAATGACACAAAACACATCAAAATATTCACAAAACTCAAGAAACTATACAAAATATTAGGTTAAATGAGTGGGAAATAGTGATATAATTACCCCTCATCACACCCCCAAACCTAACATTTTGCTAGTCCTCGAGCAAAACATAGAGTAAAATAACATAAACATCTTTAAAATAAAATTTAACTAAGCCACTTTCATAGGGATCACGGTTGCATTTAGCATATGTAACAAGCCTTTAAACCCCTAGGTGTCCCTAGTGGACGAGTTGTAGTCTCGTGAGGGTTTACAGTAATGATACCCACAAATATTTTACAAAAGTAAAAAGGTAGTGGAACTAATGCACACAAAAGCAAAAAGACAAGCGAAAAGAGAATAAAAAAGTTAGTGACTAATCAGATGAAACTTCTACTCCAAGTTACTAGTTGTTTTCTTTCCTTCTAAATTACCGAATAAGTAAATTCTCCTATTATATTTACCATTCTCCATATACACAGCTGATAAAATATTAAACAACTCACTTTTGCCCACAACAGTCATAAGTGCAGTTGATAAGAGAGTAATATTTTGTCCTGAAGTTTTATCAGAATTCACACTTTTTTGTAGCAATGGAATAATTTTTTTGATTTTTCTGATTTTTTTCTTTGATTTTTTTTTATTTATACAATATCTTCCATCTATGTAGCGAGTGTTAGGTCGGTGACTCCCAAACCAGTTGGCTTTAGGGCACCAGGTGTTAAGACACCCCTACAGACTTAATTACTCAGACTTCAGATTATATATTTTTACAGCATCTTGATCCATGTAGCGAGCTTTGGGCCAGTGACTCCCAAACCAGTTGGCTTTAGGGCACTAGGTGTTAAAACACCCTTACAGACTTAATAACTCGGATCTCAGATTTTTTTTTTACTCCATCACTTTTTGAGATGATTCCTCCAATTAAACTAGAGCACTGAATATTACAAACTTTTCAATTTTAGCTCATGTCCGTATGTTACAATGCATGTTGATAATATCTGCTAACTGAGCATATGAAGATCCATTTTAGTCAGTTTTATGGAGAATTCACAAATTAAATAATTAAAATGAAATAAACAAAAATTAACTTGTTCCGAATTAGGTTTGAGATATGTCTCAGGAGTGGAAAATCCTTACTCAGCTATCTCTTACCAATTTCACCTTTTTAGTTAAAAAAATTATAACAAAAACGCAAAATTTTTTTGTAATTTTTGAAAAATTTTCAAATTTTTTGTATTTTTCGAAAAATTTTGGACTAAAAATAAAAACAACAAACAAACTAAAAATAAGGTACTGATCAACTAATTCCCTCCCCCAAACCTAAATGAGGCATTGTCCCCAATGTCTTAAATAGTAGAAGAATAGTTTAGAAGATAATACCTGGTTAGCTGAAATTCTACAAGAAATTAAGGTTAAGATCCAGATTAATCTGACGTCTCTTACCACGATCGTCCTCATACCAATTTATCTTTGAAATGATAGGGTCAACTTGTGGTTCATAGGCTAAGAGTTGGTCAATTAGATCCGGAGCAGTTCTGGCAGGGAAGATGAGTTCTTTTAAAGGTTTTGACACGAACCCATTTCTTCGGGCATCATCAAGAAACACACAAAGAAAATAATAAAATCCATCAATGTTAAACAGCCCAATTTGTTTATGGTGTATTCTCAAGTTCGCCCAAGATAGCACTATAAAAATTTCCTCCAATGTACCTAAGCCACCTGGCAAAGCAATAAAAGTATCAGCACGGTTAATCATTTCTACCAGTCGTTCAGACATACCTGGCACAATTAGCTCTTCTCCGTTTGATGGTCCAATAAGATTTGCTTCTACCAAGGGTTTTAGGATAATTCCCAAAACGTGACTGCCTCCTTCCTATACGGCCTTTGAAACGATTCCCATTAGTCCAAGATTGCCTCCGCCATATACTAAGTGCATATTCCTTGCAGCTAAGACTCGACCCAATTCCTGTGCTACTTCTACGTATTGTGGCTTAGTACCAACACTAGTACCGCAAAACCCACAGATGTTTTCAACTTGTCTTCTTGAAGTGGCTTCCATGTTTTACTCTGGATGTCTTCAAAAGTGCAATGATGAGTTGAATTTATAAAACCTGAAAAGGTGAGTAATAATAGCACTAGTATCTTCCAAAAGACGATTGTTAGCAAAACGATAAAAGAAATCGTGAAAGGTCAAAAAGTCTGGATTCTGTCTAAGAAAATTAAAGATAATTACAAAAGAAAAGCAAATCAAAGCAATACTTAAGGCAACAGAAATGTGTATGCAATACGCCATTCGCTTAGTATAAATTCATTAAGATGCATCTCAAGAGTCCATTCCTTACTCAGCCATCACTAATGACTTAATTCTCATCTTTGCCAAACACCATTCCTTCTATCTTATGCTTCGTTTGAGATTTTCCTACAAAAACAACACATAAAATTAAAAACTCTACAACATGTATGCACAAAACATAAAATTAGAAATTACAACAAAGTGCAAGGGCTGTCTTCCTGCTAGCGCTAAATTTTTCATCTTCTGCCAGACGTGACTGAAATCTATCCGTCAATGAGGTTTCAGCGTCGTTTTGGATGTCCTATTAAAGATATTCCCATGTGCGTTGCTTTTGACGGGTCTCTTCCAACGTTAAAGTGGCAAAAATAATTTTGTCTCATTCAGTGCTTGTGCCATATTTTTAACCTTTGTTGCTCCAGTGGTTCCTGAAAAGAAAGAAAGAAAATCAGAAGGTCTCGTATGGTGCTTGATTTTGAATGGAAGTTCCATTCTGTCAAGCTTCTGGGTGATATCTCTAAATTGTACTCCCCAAAACAGTGATGTTTCTTCTGAATGCTCTGGATTTTCAATTTGGTCTGACAGTTGCTCCTCTATTTGCTCTAATTCTTGCTCCACATTTTCTTCACAGATATATTTTAGGATTTCCGCATTCAATTCTTCATCTGTCATCTTTGAAATGCATGCTCCAGAAGTATCAACGTGAGGATGTAAAGATTGTCTAACATTAGGTCTTCATCCTCTGAGGCTGATGTGATTGGTTCAGATAGATATCTTCAAACATTTGTGCAAAAATTTGCCAAGATCTTTATTTTGAGGCTGAAATGTTTCATCCTCATTTGTTGGTGCAATTGGTATAAATAGCTCCGCTTTTTCATCCTCGTCAGAGTCAGAATAGTAAAAATCAAATAGAGATTTTATTGGTTCGGGCTCCTGAACTGATACCTCTGATTCTTGATACTGCTCAGCTTCATCCTCTGTTATGATGTCATGATGAATCTCAGGATATTCGAAAACTTCTTCAATATTATTTGAATTTGCTCCGTGAGATATGTGATTCAGGTTATCTGTTAATTGTCTAACTTGATCTGTCATCCTTTGTATAGACGCCGTTTGACTCTGAATTTGTGCATCAAATTGAGCTTCTGATCCTCGAACCAATCCTTGAGCATGTCTATCAACTGATCTTCCTCTGACGGTTCTGGTTCTTGATGAAGATCGTAGATAGATGGTGGATAAGATGGAAAATGTGATGATTCTTCATACCTTGAATGATTCCGAAAATTCTGCCACTCTGAAAGGTATATGCATTGATCGCTCGGGTGGTTACCATCGCATATCTAACATCTCCCTATTGCGTTATGTTGAGAAAATGTAGTATTGCTTGATTCTGACATCTAGTTATAATTGTTAGGCTGGACAACAGGCCTCAGAAAACCGGACTGTTGCTCCCAGATTTGGGGTGTATCTTCTTCTAGTAAAGCTCGTAAACTTTCAATCTCCCAATAATGTTCCATTTTTCAATCACCTGAAAACAAAAGAAAGAAATAAAAATTACAGATAAAAATAAAGAAAATTAGATACAAGTAAATTAGATAGCTTCAAAATTATTAACTCAAGAAATATAAGTCCCCGGCAACGGGGCCAAAACTTGACCGGCATAACACACGTTATAATGCAAGCGCACGTATCGTTCAAGTAGTATAAAAATATCGATCCCACGATGACTTAATTCCTACTGTTGTTATTAATTATTGATACTATTTATTTAAAATATCTAATTAAGGGGAATAAAATGATTGTTTGATTGGTTGAATGTGGTTTACCTTAATTAAAATAAACAAAAGAAAATACTAAGGAAAATAACAAAAGACTCAAAGATCTAGGGTTGTGAATCTTTCTAATATCTTTTAAAAGATGAAGTGATTATTTTATATTGTGTAAATAAATCGGTTTACTAACCTGGAACACGAAATTATGTGGAAAGCCTATGTCGATGGTCATACGCAAATACCCAGTTTAACCCAATTGAACCATATGTCTATGTCAACCAAATTACCTGGATTCATTAAGTTTAAGTTCCAATTATGGCTACCCCCGCCCGATAGATATATGTCTATCCCGTAAGGAAATCTATTAAAGGGTTATTTATCCTCAAGGAAGATCGTGGGCTATTAAGTCTAAGGCTGAAACCTAAAATTCATTTGTCAAGTTTATTTTAGATTTACCACATCGATTTATTGGTGATCAGACAACAATAAGCATTAAGCTTAAGACTTAATAAGTAAACCTTTAAATTACCCAAACTATAAAATAACCACTTATAAACCGGTGATATTAGAATTCATCACAACCCCAGATAACTAACTTAGTTACGACACATACAAGGCTAGTAAAAACTTAAAAGTAAAAGACATAAAGTAAAAATGTTGAAAAGTATTGCGGGTAAAGTAAAAGTTGAAAAGTAAATTAATTAAAATAAATAAATGCTAAGGTAAAAGGATCAACTTTTACAACTACTAATTTAGATATCCATTTAATAATATATTAACTTGTGATTATTTTACAAACCAGGCATATAGGCGGTAATCTGATTAAGTCAAATTAAGTCCATCCAGCCATAAAGGCGGAACCAAAATAAACCTGCCATATAGTCGGTAAGAAAATTTAATTACCAACTGACCAATCTGGCGGTATCCTTGATTAGTCAGGTTTAAACCAGATTAAAATGAATTACCAACCGACCAATATAGTGGTATCCTTTTTAAGTCAAATTTTAAATAATGAATATATTATATTTAAGGAAGATTAATCTAAATAGCAATAGTAAAAGAATTACCTTTCACCCTAGCATAGGAAGTTACCTCCTCATGGTGAATAGTAAAAAATGTAAAAAGTAAAGAAAGTAAATCACTATTATTACAGAAAGTAATTAAATTAATTACAAAACTAAAATTTAAAAGAAACTAGATAGAAAACTCATTATTTACATCAGAGAATTCAGAGAGAATGGTACATCTGAAACTGAAATTTCGAGCTCTATTTATAGGCGTCAGTAAGGGTCCGGCGTCAGGATGCGCAAAGTTGTCGATGTGGCAGCTTCTGGTTCGTCGAGGGATATTATGGATATGTGATAAGGTGACATGTGGCAAGTTGGTTGGGAACTCAATGATTGCGACACGTGGCGGCTCGTGATTGGCTGATTTCAGATTCTCATCCGCCACGTGTCACTTCGGATAAATGAGTCAATAATTGGTGCTGACGTGGCGCTGACATGGCG